>ML322482.1:0-27919 GCA_005239505.1 Nicotiana paniculata | reverse complement strand
ATCACTTTTGACCCGATCAGGTAGGACCTGAATTTGTCAAATGCAAATACTACAGCCAACATTTCTTTTTCTATTACCGTGTAATTCAGCTGAGCTCCACTCAATGTCCTACTTGCGTAATAAATTGGGTGCATTACCTTATCTTTTCGCTGGCCCAACACGGCTCCTACAGCATAGTCACTTACGTCACACATGAGTTCGAATGGTTTCTCCCAGTCGGGGAAAATTATAATTAGTGTAGTGATTAGCTGCTTCTTTAGCTTCTCAAATGCTACCCTACAATCATCAGAAAACACAAATGGGTTATCTTTTTCTAGTAAATTACAGAGAGGTTTGGCAATTTTGGAGAAATCCTTGATGAATCGGCGGTAGAATCCGGCATTCCCAGGAAGGTATGAATAGCTTTAACTGAAGTGGGTGGAGGGAGTTTTTCAATCACTTCTACCTTAGCTTTATCCACTTGAATACCTTTACTCGAGACCAAATGTCCCAAGACTATTCCCTCTTGTACCATGAAGTGGCACTTCTCCCAATTCAACACTAGGTTCGTTTTGATACACCTTTTTAGGACACGGTTCAAATTTGCTAGGCATTCATCAAGCAAATTTCCCACCACTGAGAAATCGTCCATGAAGACCTCCATAATATCCTCCACCATGTCTGTGAAAATGGCCATCATGCACCTTTGGAATGTTGCAGGTGCATTGCAGAGGCCAAATGGCATTCTTCCGAAAGCATATATCCCATATGGGCATGTGAAAGAGGTCTTTTCCCTATCCTCTAGAGCAATAGAAATCTGGTTGTACCACGAATACCCGTCAAGGAAGAAGAAGTGAGATTTCCCTGCTAACCGGTTGAGCATCTGATCTATGAAGGGAAGTGGGAAATGGTCTTTGCGGGTGGCAAGGTTCAACTTTCTGTAATCCATGCATATTCTCCAACCCGTAACAGTTCTAGTGGATATCAGCTCATTTTTATCATTTCTTACGACTGTCATACCACCCTTCTTAGGTACACACTGTACTGGGCTAACCCAGCTGCTGTCGGAGATAGGGAAAATGATTCCCGCATCTAACCACTTTATCACTTCTTTCTTTACCACTTCCTTCATATTTGGGTTCAACCGTCTTTGGTGTTCCCTAGAAGGTATGTGTCCCTCTTCCAAGAGAATTTTATGCATGCAATAAGCTGGGCTGATTCCCGTGATGTCTGCCATCGTCCAGCCAATGGTAGTCTTGCATTCATAAAGTACCTGTAACAATTGTTGTTCCTGCACATCTAGCAACCCAGATGATATAATCACCGGTAATGTAGAGTTAGGTCCAATAAATGCATACCTGAGGTGCGCTGGTAAAGGCTTCAGCTCTAACTTGGGTGGTACATCAACTGATGGCTTGGCTGGTGGGATCTCTCTTTTCCAAGTGTAATGGTTCAATTTCAAGAGCCCTCGTCCATGTCCCTTTTCCTTCCAATGCTAATACCCATTCTTCTAGTTCCTCACCATTCATATCATTTAAGTTCATCAAACATGCAGCCAAAGGATCCCCAACAATTAAGGCTACATCATCTTCTTCCAGTATCACGTTCACAACATCAATAAGAGAGCAGTTAGCGAACTCACTTGGTCGCCTCATAGACTTCTGCACGTTGAATGTGATTTCTACATCATTGAGCCTCATCTTAAGCTCACCAGTCTCACAATCGATGAGAGCTCTGCCTGTGGACAAAAATGGCCATCCCAAGATTATGGGAATTTCCTCATCTACTCGGCAGTCTAGGATCAAAAAGTCAGCAGGGAATACAAATTTTCCCAATTGCACTAACACATCGTCCAGAATACCCGACGGTCTCTTTACCGTTCTATCAGCAAGTTGCAGCAGCATGGAAGTAGGCTTGGCTCTACTAATCCCCAGTCTTTTATATATGGCCAGTGGCATCAGATTAATGCTGGCTCCCAAGTCACATAGGGCTTTGGCGAAAGAAAAGTTGCCAATGGTACAATGAATTGTAAAACTCCCTGGGTCAGCCAACTTTTCAGCAATAGGACGTGTCACCACTGCACTACAAGTCTGGGTGAGAGTGACAGTAGCTAGGTCTGGGAAGTAAAATTTTTTGGACATCAAGTCCTTCATCATTTTAGCATAGCCAGGCATTTCCTTCAATGCATCAATCAATGGGTTATTCACCTGTATCTGCTTTAGCATGTCCAAGAATTTCTTATACTGCTCATCCTTCTGATATTTTGCTAGCCTTTGAGGGAATGGAGCTGGTGGTCTTTTCTTTTCTGTTATTTGTTATTTTTCCTTTTCCACCACCACCTCAACTGCTGGCTTTGGGATTTTCTCAAGTTCTTTCTTAGCTTCACCTTGCTTATTAACTTCTCTTTCCGCTGGCTGCACTGTGCCCTTAATCAATGGGATTGAGTCATCAATTTCCTTAGGTATCTGCACCAATGTGTTTGTCTGTCTACTTTCATGCCTCCTTTCTTGTTCTAGGTCCAGGTCTCTGCCATTGCGGAGAGTCACTGCCATTAACTATTTTGGGCCCTGGTACCTTGGATTCACCTGAGTATCAACAGGTAAAGTTCTGTGAGGACGATTGTTAACTGTATTTGAAATCTGCCCCAGCTGCATTTCGATATTTTTAATAACTGATTCATGGGCATCTACTCTTTCGTTGATCATTGTATTTGACCGAATAACCTGCTGCATCATAGCTTCTAACCTGGAGAACCCATCTTCTTGCCTTCCCCTTATTGTTGCTGAGAAGGGTAGTATGATTGTTGTTGATTCTGATGGTTATAACCGTGCGGCCTCTGATATGGTGTTGCATTGCCTTGTGGTCTCATGGCACCCACATTTCCACTATTCTGCTGTTGGTGAGGTGGTCTATATGGTTGAACATGTTGACCCCAGTTTTGCCCCCCTTGTCTCTGACGTTCATAATTTGACACATAATTCATATTTTCTGGATAAGGGGGGTGATCACATTCTGCATTCCAGTGGTTACCAAGTGGTTGACTAATGCATGATGTGAATAAGCTCCCATTGGTTGTGTCTACGATGTGTACTTGCTATTTTTGTCCTGATTCTTCCACCTTCTTAGTAAGTATACTCATCTGTGTTATCAAGGTGGCCATATTCTCTGCAATAGTATTAGATGGATCGAATGGCACTGAGTGAACTACAGGAGTAATGGGTGCATTCCTTGTTGTCCATCCTGAATTTTGTGCCAATTTATCAAGTAAGATTTGACTTTCTCTCCACGTTTTGCTCAAGAATACTCCACCAACCGAAGCATCAACATTTTCTTTAACAGTATCAGCCAAACCCATATAAAAATGTTTCCCCAACATTTGCTCTGGAATACCATGATGTGGACAGATAACCAGCATCCCCTTAAATCGTTCCCATGTCTCTTGCAGTGTTTCAACTGGTTTCTGTCTGAAGCTCAAGATTTCATCAATTTGTTGAGCAGTCTTGTTGGGTGGATGAAACTTGTTCACGAACTGTTTGACTAACTCCTCCCATGTGGTAATGGAATTGATGGGGAGTGAGTTTAGCCAAGTTTGGGCAGCACCAGTCACAGAGAATGGAAACAACAACAGTTTTATTGCCTCCTGAGTGACGTTTGGCTATCTCTGTGTTTTG
The DNA here is from genome assembly GCA_005239505.1 of Nicotiana paniculata. Lineage (NCBI taxonomy): Eukaryota > Viridiplantae > Streptophyta > Magnoliopsida > Solanales > Solanaceae > Nicotiana > Nicotiana paniculata. The sequence goes on along the minus strand of ML322482.1, from coordinate 24,269 downwards.
CAAATTGACAGGAAGTTTTTCAAATGCTGCTGGGGGTCTTCGATGTATGACCCTGAGAATAGTCCCTTGTTCTACAATAAGTGCAGCATATTATTTGTTATCTGGAAGGACTCGGTCTTTATCTGAGGGACCAGTATCGCAGTGGCCAAATTCTCAGTTGTGGGTTGTGCCCAGTCATATAAAGGAGCCTCTGCCCCTATTTGAGCGACTGGGTCTATCACACCATCCCCATTATTGTTCCTGTTGTTTGGATCTTCCATGTCGGGTTCAATTTGTTCAATTGGTGGTTGATGTTTGATTTTCCGGTTGGTTTGGTTTAGGGTCTTGAAAACTTTCTCGGGGTCTGATAAGGCTTCGACTACTTCACCAGTTCTCGATGAGTTTCTAGGCATGCACCTACAACATGTTAGCAAACGTTAAACTTTCAATGTATAAACGAAAATTTGAAGAAAATTGACTATATTTCAAAATTTTGTATTTCTTCCAACTCAATTGATAAAACCGCTAAGTCCCCGGCAACAGCGCCAAAACTTGATCACGCTCAACTATATCTAATAAAATACTAAACGGGCGTTGCAAATATAATCCGGGGTATTATGCCCAGAGTCGATCCCACAGGGAATTAACGTATCAATCAAGTCTTGAGAATACGCAACTTTTACTCAATANTTCACTTTAGATTGCACCTGAAGTATCGTTATTTCTAATCCAACTTCTAAACCCTCGGTTATGAATTTCGTCTATACTTTGGGAGTGGTGTTGGGCAATCAATTACCTAAATATGTACTCTCTCTCAAGTAGATACATACTAAATAGGCACAGCTAATTGATGGCCATTCAATTAACTACAACACGAACACAGTTGAACAAATAGAGATGAACAGTCAACCAAACTATATTAATATCATCATAAGTTTGTCCCCCAACGGGTTCCACCAAAACCCTAGATTAAGAAAATTAGCTACTCATATTCATAAGTATCAAATCTAAAATAATTTGCATAATTGAATTACAGAGTAATGAACTAACGAGATAAAAATCAGTGTTTTTGCTTTGCTGAGTAGTAATCCACAGGCTTTTCTTCACTTTTATGGATTCCTCCTCTTCAAGTTGTGTTTTTGATTCTATTTATATGTTTGGGATAAACCCTAAATGTGTAGTAGACTTCTATTCCAACCAGGAAACACTTAAAACTCTTCAAAACTCGGATTTGACCGGATTAGGGGCCAAGCGTTACAGACCAAACGCCTGGCCAGGGCTAGCGTTTGGGCCCTGGTGCCTGGATAACGCCAGACTAGGGCTAACGTTTGGGCTCTGGCACCTGGATAACGCCAGACTATGTCTGGCCTTAAGGCTCAAACACCCGGCTATAGCCCGGTGCACTCCTCTTCGCCTCTTGAGCGTATTTTCGACGTATTTGCATCCATTTAGCTCGGCTTCCATCTCCAATTCACCTACACATGAAACAGACTCCATTATGCATATAAAAAGTGTGCTTTTATCATTAACGCACATTAAATGTAAGGCATATAACGTGTTACACCATGAATTCTTGCCATGCATCAGGGGCGGTTTAAAATGATATTTTGCTGAGCTTTTGATTATGATTTGTTTCATCTTTCAAACTGATATTTTGGGAGTTCTACTGAGAAATATTGGAAATTATACTTGTTTCAAGGATTTTTACGGAAACTGGTTTTCGAACTTATGTATACTTTATTGAGACTTGATATTTTACGATTTTATGGATTGGTGTATTTGTTGTAGTGTGTTTCTTATTATTCAGACTGTGATTTATTTTCATTACTACTGAGTTGGCGTACTCATCATTACTCCCTGCACCTCTGTGTGCAGATCCAGGTACTGGTTCTAAGCAGTAGCCATTTGAGTTCATTCATTGTCAGCATTTAGGATTTCGAGGTAGCTGTCTAGCGTCCGCAGCTTCTCCATTTCCCTTCCTTCATTAGTATTAGTATTTTATTCCGAGACATGTTTTATGACATTAGCATTGTTAGTTTTATTTTTAGATGCTCGTGATCGGTTGACTCCAGTCCTAGGGGATTTGTTTAGATAGTAGATTATATTATTATTTTTTCTTAAAGACTTAGAGAAAATTTTATACTCTGTTGCTGGTTATTATTGATTTTTGAGAAATTATATTAAAACAAATATTTAGTTATGTGATGGTTGGCTAGCCTAGTTCCACGATAGGCTTCATCACGACCTGTTAGGATTTGGGATCGTGATACGACCTTGGGCCCGCTTAGTCAAAACCTGAATTTTGGACCAAAACCCGATTACTCATTCACCCCCGAGCCCGATTATGTAATTTTTTTCGAAATCCGACGTTAATTTGAGGTCTAAATTTCAGTTTTACAAAAATCCCTAATTTGCAAACAACCCCCCCCCCCCCCCCCGATTCTTCCTAAATCCCTAGTTTTCTACCATGGAAGAACAAAGATTAGGGCTAGGAATCAATAGGTAATGTTAGAAATGGAAGAAAATGAGTTAGAGTGTACAAACCTACGAATTGATGTTGATTTTTTTCTTCAAAATCGATCTTAGGCCGAGCTCTAATGGAAGGGTTATGAAAAATGGGAGAAATCCCGTTTTTGAAATGTTTTAAAGTCTGGGTGTCAGGCCTTCTTCGCGTTTAGAAAGGGTCTGCCGTAATCGCGAATCAGCAGCTCAAATAGCGTACGCGTTCGCGAGATACCCTTCGCAATCACAAAGGCTTACACTTGCTAACCTACGCGTTCGCGAGCCTTGTGTCGCGTTTGCGAAGTGTATTGATCAGTTTCCCCTCCCCCAGGTCCCATGCCTATGCGTTCATGAGAGGCTGGCCGCGTTCGAGAAGGGTAATGTCCCCATTTGTCCATGTTCGTGAAGAAGAAACTCCCACCCAACCAAGTTCACTCTTCGCGTTCCCGGGAGTACCTTTGCGAACGCGAAGAAGGAAACACCAAAAACCAGCTGAAATCCAAAAAAACAAAGATTTTTCTAAGTTTCAACCATCCATAACCTTTCCGAAATTCACCCGAGCCCTCGGGACTCCAAACCAATTATGCACACAAGTCCAAAAACCTCATACGAACTCGCTTGCACGATCAAAATGCCAAAATAATGTCTAGAACTACGAATTGGACACCAAATCAAATGAGATTTTCAAGAAAACTTTAAAACTTCTATTTTAACAACCGAACGTCTGAATCACATCAAACCGGCTCTGTTTCTCACCAAATTTGACAGAAAAGCCATAAATATAGTAATGGGCCTATACTGGGTTTGGGAATCAAAATACGAACTCGGTATCAACAAATTCAAACATCGGTCAATTCCTTAAAATCATTAACAAAAATTAATAACTCGAGCTAGGGACCTCCGAATTTGATTCCAGGCATATGTCAGGTCCCAAATAACAATACGGACCCACCGGGACTGTCAAAAAATGGATCCAGGTCCGTTTACTCAAAACATTGACTGGAGTCAACTCGAAAGATTTTTTAAGGCAAAATTTTATATTTTATCAGTTTTTAACATAAAAGGCCTTCGGGAAAAATATCTGGACTGCACACGCAAATGGAGGAAGGCTTAAAGGATCTAACAAAGGCTTTGAAACACAGAATTAAGGTCTAAAACTCTAGATGACCTATCGGGTGATCACATTCTCCACCTCTAAAATGGTCATTCGTCCTCGAACGGACATAGAAAAATACCTGGGCTGGTGAAAAGGTGTGGATATCTACTTCGCATATCTAACTCAGACTACCAAGTGGCTGCCTCGACTGGTTAACCTCTCCACTGCAATCGAACTGAAGGATAACTCTTAGACCTCAACTGTTGAACATGTTGGGCTAGAATAGCCACCGGCTCCTCCTCATAAGTCAAATCCTTGTCCAAATGGACTGAGCTGAAATATAACACATGGGACGGATCACCGTGATACTTCCAGAGCATGGACACATGGAACACCGGATGAACTATTGATAAACTAGGTGGCAATGCAAGCCTGTAAGCCACCTCACCTACTCTCTCCAGAATCTGAAAGGGTCTAATGTACCTAGGGCTCAACTTGCCCTTCTTTTCGAACCTCATCACACCCTTCATGGGTGAAACCCGAAGCAATACTCTCTCTCCGACAATGAATACAAAATCACGAACTTGATGGTCCGCATAACTCTTCTGCCTGGATTGAGTTGTGCGAAGTTGATCCTAAATAATCTTAACCTTATCCACGACATCCAATACCAAATCTTACCTACCAACCGATCATCCCCCGGCTCGAACCATCCAACTGTCCATCGGCACCACCTCCTGTATAATGCCTCATAGGGAGCCATCTGAATGCTCGACTGGTAGCTGTTGTTGTAGGCAAACTCCACAAGTGGCAAGAACTGATCCCACGAACCCCCAAAATCTATAACATAAGCGCGGAGCATGTCTTCCAATATCTGAATAGTTCGCTCGGACTGTCCGTCTGTCAGAAGATGAAAATTGTGCTCAACTCAACCTGCGTGCCCAATTATGTTGTACTGCTCTCCAAAAGTGCAAGGTGAATTGCATACCTCGATTAGAAATTATAGACACGGGCACACTGTGAAGATAGACGATCTCGCGTATATAGATCTCAGATAACCGCTCTGAGAAATAGGTAACTGCCACATGAATGAAATGTGCTGACTTGGTCAGCCTGTCCATAATAACCCATACCGTGTCGAACTTCCTCTGAGTTCGTGGGAGTCCAACAACAAAATCCATAGTGATATGCTTCCACTTCCACTTAGGAATCTCTAACTTCTGAAGCAAACCACCATGTCTCTGATGATCACACTTTAATTGTTGACAGTTTATACACCGAGCTACATATTCCACTATATCCTTCTTCATCCTCCTCCACCAATAATGCTACTGCAAGTCCTGATACATCTTGGTGGCACCCAGACGGATAGAATTTCGAGAACTGTGGGCCTATTCAAGAATCAACTCACAAAGTCCATCTACATTGGGCACGCAAATACGACCATGCATCCTCGAAACTCCATCATCTCCAACAGTTACCTGCTTGGCACTATGGCGCACTATGTCTCTAAGGACAAGCAAATGAGGGTCATCATAATTTTGCTCCATGATGCGCTTAAACAAGGAAGACCGAGCGACTGTAAAAGCTAAAACATGATTGGGCTCTGAAAAATCCAACCTCACGAACTGATTGGCCAAGGCATGTACATTTGATGCAAGTAGTTTCTCACTGACTGGAATGTATGCAAGGCTTCCCATGCTCGCCGCCTTTCTACTCAAGGCACTAGCCACCATATTGGCCTTTCCTTGATGATACAAGATGGTGATATCATAGTCTTTCAATAGCTCCAACCACCTCATCTGCCTCAAATTAATATCTTTTTGTTTGAATAAATATTGAAGGCTCCGATGATCCGTGAAAACCTCGCACGACATTTCGTAAAGATAGTGCCTCCAAATCTTCAGCGCATAAACAATGGCCGCTAGGTCCAAGTTATGGACAGGTTAATTCTTCTCATGAACCTTCAAATGCCACGATGCATATGCAATCACTTTGCCATCCTGCATCAATACTGTACTGAGCCCAACGCAAGATGCATCACAATATACCATATCAGATCCTGAACTTGTGTGAAACACCAACACTAGCGTTGTAGTCAAGGCAGTATTTATCTTCTGAAAGCTCGCGTCACACTCGTCTAACCATCTGAAAGGGGCACCCTTCTGGTTCAACCTGGTCAATTACGATACTATAGATAAGAACCCCTTCACAAACCGACGTTAATAACCCGCCAAATCCAAGAAACTCCGGATCTCTATGGCTGAAGTGGGTCTAGGCCAGTTTTGAACTGCCTCAATCTTCTTAGGATCCACCTGAATGCCCTCTGCCGGTACGACGTGCCCCAAGAAAGAAATCGAATCCAACCAAAACTCACACTTTGAAAACTTGGCATATAACTGGTTGTCTCTTAGAGTCTGAATATAATCTGAAGATGCTGCTCATGCTCCTCTCAGCTACGGGAGTAAATCAAGATATCATCGAAAAACACAATCACAAAGGAATCCAAATAGGTATTGAACACCCGGTTCATCAAATCCATAAATGTCATTGGGGAATTTGTCAAACCCATATAACATCACTAGAAACTCATAATGCCCATATCGAGTCCGAAAAGCTGTCTTAGGGACATCGCATGCCCTAATCTTCAACTGATAGTAGCCAGACCTAAAATCAATCATTGAAAACACTCTGGCACCCTAAAATTGATCAAATAAGTCATCAATCCTCGGCAATGGATACTTGTTCTTGATGGTGATTTTATTCAATTGCCGGTAATCTATGCACATTCTCATCGATCCATATTTCTTCTTCACGAACAACACATGCGCGCCCCAGGGCGAGACACTAGGTCTAATGAAGCCCTTATCGAGAAAATCTTGCAATTGCTCCTTCAATTCTTTCAACTCTGGCGGGGCCATACAGTATGGCAGAATAGAGATGGGCTGGGTGCCCGGATCCAAATCAATATAGAAGTCAATATCCCTATCGGGTGGCATCCCCGGTAGGTCTGCAAGAAACACTTCTGGAAACTCCCGAACAACTGGCATTGAATCCATTGAAGGAACCTCCGTACTAGAATCGTGGACATAATCCAAATAAGCCAGACACCCCTTCTCGACCATATGTTGAACCTTCATATAAGTGATAACACTACTGGTATAATGGACAGAAGTCCCCTTCCACTCTAATCGAGGCAACCCCGGTAAGGTTAAGGTTACCGTCTTGGTGTGACAACCCCGTATAACATGATAAGGTGATAGACAATCCATACCCAAAATGACATCACAATCAACCATATCGAGAAGTAGAAGATCTACGCTAGTCTCAAGACTCCCAATAGTAACCACACACGAACGATGGACACGATCTACAACAATAAAATCTCCCGCGTGTGTGGACACATACACAGGAGCACTCAAATAATCATGAGGCACCACCAGATATGAAGAAAAGTAGGATGACAAATATGAATAAGTATAGCGCGGATCAAAAATAGCTGAAGCATCTCTATGGAAAAATGAAATAATACCTGTGATAACAGTGTTAGATGACTCAGCCTCAGGCCTGGCTGGGAAAGCATAACATCGGGGTTGTGCCCCACCACTCTAAACTACATCCTTAGGATGGACCCTAGCTGGGTAGCCTCCACTTCTAGTAGTCGGACCTCCACCTTTAGCGGCCTGACCTCCACCTCTGACGGCATGACCTCCACCTCTAGCTGTCTGACCCCTGCCTCTAGCTGGCTGAGCGGGCGGTGGTACAACTAGTGACAGAATCATCGTACAAGAACTCTGATGTGGCGTGTCGCCCAATGATCTTGGACAGGTCCTCCTGATATGCCCAAAACAATCACACTCAAAACATCCATCCTGGTTTTGTGGCTGCTGAAACTGAGACTGAATCGAATGGTATGGATAACCACGGTGATAACTCTGAATAGGAGGTGCATTGATAGGAGCTGGTGGTGCACTGAAGGCTGGCTACCCAGAATAAGTCACATAAGGACCACGACTCCTTGAAGCATTGTGGGATGCCTAAAGCGCTGACTGGAATGGCCTGGGAGGATGGCCCCTACCAAAAGTACCCCTGCCTCCAGATGAGGCAGCACTGAAACCAGCGGAATGGCGAGGCCTCTTATCAGACCCCTGACCTCTCTCCTGTGTTAGAACCATATCGATCCGCCTGGCGACATTAGCATCTGTGTGAAAAGAAATCTCGCCCTCGGTATCCTTAGCCATCTGAAGCCTGATAGGGTGAGCGACTCCATTAATAAACCTCCTCACCCTATCCCTCTTAGTAGGAAGCAACATAAGATCATCACGAGATAGATCCACAAAATGGGTCTCGTACTGAGTAACAGTCATATTGCTCTGTTGGAGACGCTCGAACTGCCGATGGTAATCCTCTTTCAATGTGAGAGGAAGGAACTTCTATAGAAGTAGCTGACTAAGAGAACTGGTCCCAAGTAAGAGCAGGCGACCCAGCTGGTTTGGTCAACACATAGTCCCTCCACCATTTCTTGGCGGAACCCGTCATCTGAAATACAGCAAAATTGAACCCATTGGTCTCAACTACACCCATGTTCTGTAGCACCTCATGGAAACTATCAAGATAATCTCGTGGGTCCTCTGAAGGTGCACCACTGAAGTTAACTAGAAAGAGCTTAGTAAACTTGTCCAATCTCCATAAATCCTCAGAATACATGGCGGGTCCATCACCGTCCTGTGTCACAACAACCGACTAAACTACCCCAACTAGGGGGGGTGCTGCTGGAGTCTGATACTGGGGAGCCATCTGCTTTGGAGTGTGAGTAGCGGGAGTTTGTGCTCCTCCCCCATCCTAAGAGACGGCTGGTGCCATTGGAAATGTACCAACCTAGGCCACACTCTCCATAAGGCCCACCAAACGGACTAGAGCGTCCTGAAGCATTGGTGGCGATGAACCCCTACGATACCTGAGATGGTCCAACATGTATAGTCTGAGCTGGAACCTCCTCATCAAACTCCACATGAGGCTCCACTATTGGTGGTGGTGCTCAAGCTCTAATATTAGCTCTGCCTCGGCCTCTAGCGCGGCCTTGGCCTCGACCTCTGCCCCTCGTAGGAGCTGCTGCTGGGGGCTCCAGCTGCTGTCCAGCTGAAGATGCGGTGCGTGTTCTCGCCATCTGCGAGAGATCAAGAATAGAAGAGTCCACTCATTAAGTAGAAATAAAATGGCACGACAGAGAAGAATAGAAGTGAAATTGTTCCTAACTCCATAGCCTCTAGAAGATAAGTACAGATACCTCCGTATCGATCCTCCAAACGCTACTAAGTTTGCTTGTGACTCGTGAGATCTATGTAACCTAGTGCTCTGATACCAACTTATCACGATCCGAAATTCCCACCGCCAGGACCGTGATTGCACCTAATATTTAACTTTCTAGGCAAGCCAAAGTTAGAACAATTTATCTTTCAGAGTTTAAATTAATTAATGAGAAAGAAATAAAATAACTACAATAATCTAAAGTAGAAATGCGGAAGCAAAAACAGCCAAATATCTAATACAACCCTGGACCCGGTGTCACAAATGCACGAGCTATTAGAATAGTACAAATAAGGGCCTGAAATAACATAAAGTTGTTTGAAAGGAGAGTACACAGGTAAATAAAAAGGGAAAGGGACTCCAGGAGCTACGGGCGCTGAGCAGTTGTACCTCAAGTCTCCAGAAGTTTTCCAATCTGAGCACGCTAATAACTGCCGCTGGGACCGACTCCAAAATCTACACAAGAAGTGCAGAGTGTAGTATGAGTACAACCGACCCCATGTTCTTTTTAAGTGCTGAGTCTAATCTAAACGAAGTAGTGACGAGGCTAAGGTAGGTCACTCACACTACAACCTGTATGCAATATATAATAAAGACAAAAGGAAATACGAAACGAAATAAAATAGTCAACTGAAATAATAGCTAATAATAGCTACAGCCTCAAGAAATCTAGTGACGTTCAGAATTACCAATCCTTAGAGTTTCAAATGGAAACACCATAAACCAACATAGCTCAAGGAAATAGAAACACATAGGTTGTTGCGGCGTGCAACCCGATCCCACCTACAATAGAGAATCCTCCCTTATTTCACCGTAACAACATCAACAACAATAAATAAATAAATAATATATATATATGTTGCAGTGCGTAACCCGATCCTACCATATAACAATATCAGTATCATAATTCATCCATATTTCACCATAACAATCAGCCTTATTCCACCTGTTGCGGCGTGCAAACCGATCCCACAATATCAGTATAAATTACCCTTATTCCACTATATCAAACCACCTTTATTTCACCTGTTACGGCGTGCAACCCGATCCCACCATATTAGTACCAATTACTCAATGAGCACAGTCAAATCAATAATTAAAATCATAAGAACCTCTACGATCAGTAAATACAATGTTGAACCAGAAAAGAAACCTTATACAACATGTGAATTCACATAAGTAATACTACACAACAAGACGAGCCCAGTAAATGACAATTAAAGGGTACAAGTAAGTCAATTAAAAAAATAGCAGGGAATCATGAAAATATGAAAAGATCTAACATCATTAACAGGAGAACAATGATTAACTAGTAGCAATTAAAGCATGGAAGGCATTTAGGGCACATAACAATTAAAACATGGAAGGAGATAATTAAGGAAAAGCGAAAAATCAGGGAAACAAGTAATTCGGCGATGTATAAGCACTCGTCACCTCGCATATACATTGAAACTCATGAAGTTTACATAGCACCTAGTTCAAGGGTTCCTAATTTCCTCAAGTCAAGGTTAAACTCAACACTTACCTCACTCTGCAGTCAATTCAGAGCTCTACCGGAGCCTTTCCCCTAGAATCCTCCAAACCACTCGTATCTAGCCACAGTTGACTCAATAACATCAAATATTTCTAAATAAATCAATTACAATGCATAAATTAAGAATTTCCAAATTTTTCCCCAAAAAGTCAAAAATTGACCCCGGGCCCACTTGGTCAAAACCCAAATTTCGGACCAAAACCGATTACCCATTCACCCCCGAGCCCGTTTATCTAATTTGTTTCAAAATCGGACCTAAATTTGAGGTCCAAATTCTAGTTTTACAAAAATCCCTAATTTGCAAAAAAAAAACCAAATTCTTCGTAAATCCCTAGTTTTCTACCATGGAAGAACAAATATTAGGGCTAGGAATTAATGGGTGATGTTAGAAATGGAAGAAAATGAGTTAGAGTGTACAAACCTATGAATCGATGTAGATTTTTCTCTTCAAAATCGCTCTTAGGCCGAACTCTAATGGAAGGGTTATGAAAAATGGGAGAAGCCCCATTTTGAAATGTTTTAAAGTATGGGTGTTAGGCCTTCTTCGCCATTAAGAATTTCCAAACTTTTCTCCAAAACTTCAAAAATTGACCGTGGGCCCAGTTGGTAAAAATCCAAATTTCGGACCAAAAACCGATTACCCATTCACCCCCGAGCCCGTTTATCTAATTTGTTTCAAAATCAGACCTAAATTTGAGGTCCAAATTCTAGTTTTACAAAAATCCCTAATTTGCAAAAAAACTCCAAATTCTTCGTAAATCCCTAGTTTTCTACCATGGAAGAACAAAAGATTAGGGCTAGGAATTAATGGGTGATGTTAGAAATGGAAGAAAATGAGTTAGAGTGTACAAACTTATGAATCGATGTTGATTTTTCTCTTCAAAATCGCTCTTAGGTCGAACTCTAATGGAAGGGTTATGAAAAATGGGAGAAACCCCATTTTGAAATGTTTTAAAGTATGGGCGTTAGGCCTTCTTCGCTTTAGCGAAGGGCCTACCGCAATCACGAAGCAGCGGCTCAAATAGCCTATGTGTTCGCGAGATACCCTTCACATTCGCACCAGCCTACGCATTCGCGAGCCTTGTGTCGTGTTCGCGAAGTGTATTGATCAGTTTCCCCTACCCTAGCTCCCATGCCTAGGCGTTCGCGAGAGGCTGGCCATGTTCGCGAAGAAGAAACTCCCACCCAGCCAAGTTCACTATTCGCGTTCCCGGGAGTACCTTTGCGAATGCGAAGAAGGAAACAGCAGAAACCAGCTGAAGTCCAAAAAAGAAAGATTTTTCTAAGTTTCAACCATCTGTAACCTATCTGAAATTCACCCGAGCCCTCGGGGCTCCAAACCAATTATGCACACAAGTCCAAACCTCATATGAACTCGCTCGCGTGATCAAAACACCAAAATAATGGCTAGAACTACGAATTGGACACAAAATCAAATGATATTTTCAAGAAAACATTAAAACTTCTATTTTTACAACCGAACATCCGAATCATATCAAACCAACTTCGTTTCTTACCAAATTTGACAGACAAGTCATAATTATAGCAATGGACCTATACCGGGTTCCAGAACTAAAATACAGACCCGGTATCAAAAAAGTCAAACATCGGTCAATTCCTTAAAATCATTAAACCTTTAAACTTTCAATTTTTGACAAAAATCAATAACTCGAGCTAGGGACCTCCGAATTCGATTATGGGCACACGCCTACGTCTAAAATCACAATACGGACCCAACCGGGACGTCAAAACACATATTTGGGTCTGTTTGCTCAAAACATTGACCGAAGTCAACTTGAACGAATTTTTAAGTAAAAGTTTCATATTTTATTAGTTTTTAACATAATAGCCTTTGGTAAAATTACTTGAGTGTGCATGCAAATCGAGAAAGGCTTAAAGGAGCTAACAAAGGTTTCGAAACACAAAATTAAGGTCTAAAACTGTAGTTAACCTATCGAGTCATCACACTAATGCTTATTGTGGAGGAAACCACCCATGGCAAAATTATCAAAATATTTCCGAGAATAAGTTATGTGCACCAACTCAATCTTATGTGTGGAATGTGTGGTGGTCAAGATGGTCACTTTCATGGTTATGCTTATATTACTTATCTTTCCCCAACCCCTTACTTTGATTGTTCTTTTTTTTTAATGAAGTTAATAGGAACAAAGAACCCGGGGATGATGACCTGAAAGAGATCAAGGACATGCTAAGGTGCCTTGTGGAACAAAATAAAACAACCGCATATACAAAGGCAAGATGCTACTACTCGCAACCTAGAGGCACAAGTGAGTCAACTAGTTGAAGCATTTAATGCTTAACAAGACAATATTGTGAATAGTAGATAAGAAGAGTATGAATTAGATACCAAAATTGAGGTTCTAATGTAGGAGGTCAGAGCAGAACACCAACAATCAATCAAACTAGAATTTGAGGTTGCTGATGTTGTAGAAGAGATACTAGAGTCAACCATGGACATTGAGGATACATCTTTAGTTTACTCTAATGTCATTGGTGTTGAGGATGTTTATAATCCCAATGTTCATGTAGTTGAGTTCATTGGTCCACACTCCAAGCATTTTTCCATATTGTGTTTGGATGATGATATGTAAATAGAGTCATCCGAGCAAATTGAGGAGTCAAGGAATGAGGAACCAGGTGTCTACATTCTAGAATTCTTCTTGTTAGAAATTCAGGATTACACACCTCATTTAAAGGCCAGCAAATGCACCATATTACATTGTTTCTTTGGGCCAGTTAGATTCGTTCCACCACCCCAGGAGCATAATCATAAGCTTGAATCAAAACTTGGGGTTCAATTCATAAGCTCTAAGTGGAGGCAAAAAGTGATTCGCGCATGCGATGTTAAATCAAGCGCTTGTTGGGAGACAACCCAACTTTACTGCTTTTATTTTATTTTATTTTATTTTATTTTATTTTATTTTATTTTATTATTGTATTATTCTTGTAGTGTTTTTTTTTAAATTTCTCTAGGAGCATGGGAAGCAAGGTCATTGGAAGAAAGCAAAAGCAAGTGAGGTGGTCAGAACTAAGTGTTGGGTGACCGCATAAAAAATCAAATTTGGGAGAAATATGAGTACCCCATGAGCTACTAATTCTTCGGCCTTTGGCTGACCAAGGAATTTCTTTTATCCTCTTATATTTATGGGTGTGCATTAGGGACAATGCACAATTTTAAGTGGGGGGTGAAGAGACTGTTTGGGTAGTTTTCTATGTTATTTTAGTTGTACTATTTTATGTGCGTTAAAAAAATCACAAAAAAAATAATTAGGTAGAAATAAACCCTCTTGGTTTTTCTTATGGACACAGTTCTTTTCCAAGGGATGACTCTTTGAACCGGGTAGTAGTATTGTTTTTGTAGGTAAATTTTTATAAATTTTGGACTTTTCCCAATGATGGACTTCCTAGATAGTTTTCTTGAGGGTTTAAAGTCCAACGAAAAACAAAAAGAAAAAAAGATTTATATATTTTTTTTCCTTTTTAATGGAATTGGGAGAGATTGAGTATCTTTGCTTTTTGACATATTTTATATTGGGGCTTTGAGGTGGAGCATTTGAACTAAGTACTTTCTTCAGGAACTTTGTAATTACATGCCTTGAAAATATGTGTGGCTTTATTTTGACACCGAGTCTCATTTTTTGACTCTTGTGATTAATTCTCGTGTGCTAAAATTTTATGATGACTATGCTAGCTGCTTTAACTTGAGAGTCGGGTCCGAGCTGACCTGAGTGAGTCATGTGCATTGTGTGAGGTAAGATTTTGGTGTACTCTGTGCTATCCTTGCTAGTCTAGAACTTGCCCCATGTGTGAGGCAAAGTGAAATGATTAAGTCTTGTAAGTTTGGGAAATGATAGAGGCTTTCTCTAATTGAACATTTAGCATATTTGCCTACCAGAGCTAATATTATCCGTAGTCAACCCTTTTGAGCCTGTAGACCTTTTCTTTGGTAACCACATTACAAGTTGAATCCTCTTTATTTTAATCGGATCTTGTTGAACTTTTACCTCCGAAAGAACTTATGTATCTAGAAGAGAAAAGAAATATATTGGGGAGTTTTTGAGTGGAACCATAGAAATGCTGGAAAGGTGCACTTGTGTACAAACAAAAAAATGTATTAGCCGAAAATACCAAATTAAGGAGAGGAAAAAAAACACCTCTTATATCTTTGTCTGGGCTAGTATCTATATGTTGATGTGCTTAATGAAGAAAGGCTTAAATGTGTATGGTTGCATGGCAAGACATTGAATTGCTCATGACAAGAAGGTGTTTAGAAGTGAAATGTCGTGTATCAAAGTGCTTAAGAGGGTTAATTACTATTTTCTCAAATATATCATACTCGTCCCTTATCCTACATTGCAACCTATAAAGTTCTACTTGATCCTAGACTGTGCGAGTTTAAATTCGTAGAGACTTACACTACATGCAAGTCTATGAACGAACTTGGGTGACATAAGAGTTTCTTAGTGAGAGTGAGCAAATTCTTCTAATACGTGAGTCCTTAAAATATACTTGAACTTATATTTGAGTGTGTTGACTACTTTATCTATGTGGTTTGTTGGTGAAGGCACATGATTTGAAAAGGATTGGTAGAGAAATTGATTTTTGAGTTGGCACAAGAAACAATTCATAGTGTGGAATGCATTAGAGTCAAGTTTTGAGGCGAGGATGTTAGAACGAGTCACATGAATATTTTAAATCATCTTGGAATGAGTTTAAAAATTGAGGAAATTTATGAAAAGTGCGTGTGGGGTGGTGATAAATGGTGAAAAGTTCATGTTTTTAGTGTGTTTATGTATTATTTTGTGTGTGAGTTGTGGAAGTTCACAACGCTTTTGAAGTGAAAATATGCCCATCACGTGTTTGTTATGTTTAGGAACAAACTTGCGCGGAAAATGATCAAATGAGAGAAATATTAGTGAGAAAAGAGCTGAAGAGAAAAGTCTCGGGTAGCAAAGCGAGATTCACTTTGCCAGACTGGGGCCGGAGCAGAAGAAACCAAAAATGTCCTGGACAGCGAAGCGAGGTTCACTTCGCCAGACTGGGACTGGAGCAGAAAAATCAGCTTTTCCAATTTGAATTAGGAGAAGGAAAATTCGCCCCATACAAACTCTAGACACTATAAATACATCCTAAAACATGTTTTAAAGGGAGAGACACCACTTTGGAATGAGAGAAGACTTTGGGGGGTGGGGACAAGAACAAACTAGGATCAAGGAGAAGGATTCAACTTCATGTTTTTCGTCTTTCTCCCTATTTTTCCATTGTTATGAATTCTAGTGTTGTATTTTTTACATACTAGCATGAATTGATAATTTCTTATCTAGGATTTTGATGGAACCTTTTGGAGGATGAAATCTTGTTATGTTTTTATATAATTGAGTCGTTGGATTTCTCTACTTGTTCAACTACATGTTTGTTGTTGTTGATTGAATGACCATCAATTGATTGTGCCTATTTAGTATGTACTGCTCGAGAGAGAGTACATATTTAGGTATTTTTTGAAAAACATCACTTCTAACATATGTGAGAGATCAATACGGAGGGCTTAAAGGCGGGATTAGAGATAACAAAATCTTGGTGCGATCGTAGTGAGCAGTGAATTAGTGATGACTAGTGTAGTTCGAGAGAATACATCTAGTAAATTGTGGTAGTTTCTCGAGAGAGAATTACGACAACCAATGTAATCACGATCGGTAAAGAATAATTAGGCAAAATTATAGGAGGCATAGCGGGGAGGATACCGACAATTGGGAAAATCATAACTCTAGGCCTCTTTTACCTTGTCTCCAACTTTAGTCTCCTTAGTTGATAATTTTACCGCTTTCTAGTATTTGTTAGCTAATTAGTTAGAAATATAAATCTCAATCTTTATAATTTAGAAAAAATTTCAAACTTCTCTTCTTAATGATATTAAACAGTTATAGCTAAGCCTTAGTTCTTTGTGGGATTCGACTTCCGACTTTTAGAACAGATTATATTTGCAGCGACCGCTTATCCTTTTTAGGACTAGAGTTGGGAGTGATCATTTATCTCCTCCAAATTTTCCTTACTTGTGCTCTAAGAACTTAAAAAGTGAAGAAAATGAACTCAAAATCCCAAAATTTGATATTTTAATGCACTGCCAGGGGTCCTTCTTCGTGATTGCAGTCTCCAATATTGCGATCGCAATTCAAAAAAAATTCCAGCTCAGTTTTTACCCTTCGCGATATCGGCCATGTTTCCCACGATCGCGATAACTAAATTCCAACAAACTTGCCTAACTCTTCCAGTCAGCCTCTAGTATAATGGCCATAATTTTTGTACAAAACTCCAAATGATAAAAGGTTTCATTTCCTAAAAATTAGACACAAAGGGCTACAACTTCTAGTGTCAGATCATCTCCAAATTCCTTATAGATTGCAAGATATAAGTTTTCAAAGTCAGTCCTATGATAGTAGAAATTACTTCTCGCGATCACGATTCACAGTGCCCAAACAACAATTTGCTCTTCGCGAACTCGATCCAAAGTCCGCGATTGAGATGCAAACCCCTGTGGCCAAAAACCAGCAACTAAAAAGTGCCCTAGAAATGTCTGAAACCACCCCGAGACCCAGTCGAGCCCCTCGGGACCCCGCTTGAAAATACCAACAACTCCCAAAACATATTACCAACCTACTCGAGGCCTAAAATCACACATAATAACATCAAAACCACGGATCATCGATAAAGATCAATCTATTAAGTCATACACTTCAAACTTTGAACCAAGCGTCCGATTTAAGCCCAACCAATTTGGAATGAATCCAAATTTTTCTTACATGTTCTAAATGACATATAGAGCCTATTCCAACTCCCAGAACAAAAATTTGAACCCGATAATATCGAAGTCAACTCCCAACCAAACTTATGACCATTCCAAACCTTCAAATTTCCAACTTTCGCCAAAATGCATCAAATCAACCTACGGTCCTCCAAATCCAAATCCGGACATACGCCTAAGTCCAAATTAACCTTACAAAGCTATTGGAATCATCAAAATATCATTTCAGAGTCATCTACACAAAATTCAAACTTCGGACAAATCTTATCGCTTAAGCTTCTAAAACAAGAATCATCCTTCCAAATCAATCCTGAATCATCCAAAAATCAAACACGCCCACACACAAAAGTCACAGTACATAATAAAAAGCTACTCGAGACCTTAAGCCACTGAATAGGATGCTAATTCTTAAAAATACCGATCGGGTTGTTATAATGTCTTTTATTAAAGGAATAGTGTCTCAGAAGTTTCTTAGCCACTAAATCTTAGAACCAGCTAACTCTTGAGCTACAAACTCTGATTCCATAGTCGGTCTAGCAATGATCGTCTACTTAGTTGATTTCCACGATATTGTACCACCACCAAGGGTGAATACATAACCACTAGTGAAGTTTGTCTCCTCTGAATCAGAGATCCAGATTGCATCAATGTACCTTTCTAAAGTAGAAGGAAATCCACTATATAGGATACCACGATTTATGGCTCCTTTCAAGTATTTCATTAGGCTAACTAATGGAGGCCAACGCTCTCTATTGGGATTATGAGTATATCTACTCAATATACACACAACATAAGCTATATCAGATGACACAACCTAATTCCCGATATAGGTCATGATGGTGCCCAACATCGCCATTAAAAAATCCAACGGTGAAATATCAACTTAAATACTCATTTTATTGCTTTTGAAAAATTATGGGTTTTATTAAGTAAAACAAATTAGGCGTAGAAAACCATGAAAATATAAAGCATTAGTAATACATAAAAGAAAAGAGTAACGATATTAGATAAAAGCTATATCTACTGGAAACTCTCAAAACCTGGTGTCACAAGATGCATGAGCATCTACTAAGTAGTACAATAATAATACGATATATGTCTGGAATATAAAATAGA
This sequence comes from Nicotiana paniculata, assembly GCA_005239505.1. Lineage (NCBI taxonomy): Eukaryota > Viridiplantae > Streptophyta > Magnoliopsida > Solanales > Solanaceae > Nicotiana > Nicotiana paniculata. Next base: position 5,915 of record ML322482.1, on the reverse strand, counting down.
AAGGCTAAAATAAATAAATATGATGAAGACTTTGTGTGCTACAACATATAGTATGGAAGGCATTCCACCATAAAGTCACCTCAGCAGTTGCGCCTACGTGCTAAGATAACCACTAAATGAACTTGTAAGATCCTGCACACTTAGTGCAGAAATGTAGCATGAGTATGTAAATCAACGTATACCCACTAAGTATCTAGCCTAACCCGGAGAAGTAGTAACGAGGGGTCGGCATCGACACTTACTAATGGTCCAATAAATCAATATAATAAATTATAAACATATATGAAACACAACAACAATAATGAAAGAATTGTAACTAACAAAATCCTCCAATTTTAGAGACCGTATAAATCCCTCAATATGATACCCTATCCCAACCAGGTAAGGAATATCAAGTGCTATCTCTGACCGATAAGGATATATCAAGCACTATTTCAGACAGATAAGAAAAAATCATGTAAATTCCAAGTCTCAATCAAAAGGGAGGTCTCATGAATATTCGGACTCCTAGCGATACTACGCACGAGTTATGCCGAGGTCGTACAACCCGATCGAGAATAATGCGTACACTGTCGAGGGACGACCAGCATGAACCATAGATACATCTCAATATATTGCCGAGGCGTTCCGTCCGATTCACATAAAGAGAATAAACTTATCAAATTACGGGCCACGAGTTTGCAACACAAGAATAGTAGCATAAAGTAAACATAACTTTTACCAACTATCAAATATCTCGCCAAACAACTCAGGGTGATGAAGATCGTTCCAAAATAACCCCAAATCAATTCCCATTGTAAATTCAAGTAATTAAACTAACAAATTGAGTTTAAATAATACAAATATTGCATGATAAATTCCTAAGTCTAGCCGTACATAAACATGCTTTTAGCTACGTACGGATTCTCGTCAACTCGTGTGTACGTAGCACCCATAACTAGTAGCACATAATAATTTAATACCTATGGGGTAGTTTCCCCCTCACAAGGTTAGTCAGGAGACTTACCTCACTCCGAATTTTGATAACCGGCTCCAATACCTCTCTAACTCCTCAACCGATGCCAAATGATTCGAAACTAGTCAAACAACATGCAAACCAATCAAAATATACCCAAAGACTCTTAATTAATAAATTTATAATAATTTCCAACTCTACTCGAAAAGCCAACAAATTCAACACCCGAGCCCATGTTCTCGAGATTCCGAATATTTTTAGAGATAAACATTACCTATGATATTACAAACTCAAATATATAATTTACTTAATTCCATGTCCAATTTTGTAGTAAAAATTCAAGATTTTCATTTCTAGGATTTCTCACAAAATCCCACAATTTCTAAAAAATATCATGTTTAAATCCATATATAATCCTTGTATTATAACTTAAAACAAGTAGGAATAATTTACCTTATGATATACGTCGAAAATGGTCTTCAAGAATCACATCAAATCGCCTTACATGTGCTCCAAGAACTTAAAAGTGAAAAAATGAGTTCACAATCCCGAAATTAGTTGTTTAATACACCTGCCAGGAATCTTTCTTAGCGATTGCAGTCATTAGCCATGCGATCGCGTTAACAAAAGTTCCAGCATCATTTCCTTCATCACGATCATGGACAAAATCCCGCGATCGTGATGTACAAATTGTGTTTTCTTCTTCACATACGCCTTTTGGTATAATGACCATTACTTTTTGTACATTTCCAAATGACAAATGGTTTGATCTTCCGAAGACTAGATTAAAAGGACTACAACTTTTATTTTTGGATCATCTCCAAATTCCTTATAGATTGCAAGATATAAGCGTCTGAAGTCAGACCAAAAACAACAGAAATGCCTTTTTCGCCATCACGACCCTACCTTATGCAATCGTGATTCAAAAGGATAAATTCACTTTGCTCTTCGCAATCGCGGCCCAGACCTCCGTGATCGTGATTCACACCCCCGATATCAGATATCATCAGTTCAAAAGGGCCTCAAAGTGGTCCGAAACCACCCCAAAACTCACTCGAGGTTCGAGGAACTCCGTAAAATCATTCTAATAAGTTTATATACCCTATGTAAACTTGTTCAAAGGATCGGAACACGAATTACCACATCAAAACCAATAACTGAAGATCAAGCTTAATTTCTTAAACTGTATTATCTTTCAAACCTTCATGCTTCGCCGAACGCGTCTGAATCCTATTTAGGCATTCCGGAATGACGAAAAATTTTACGTACAAGTCACAAATCACAATATGAACCTATTACAAGGCTTGGAATCCCAAATGGACATCAATAACACCAAAGTTCACTTCAAATCAAACTTAATAAATTCTAAAACCTTAAAAACACTAACTTTTCACAATAGGTGTCAAAATACTCAACCCGAACCTATGCCCAAGTCCAAATCATCATACAAATCGATTGGAACCTTTAAATCTCGATTCCGAGGTTGTTTACTCAAAAGACAGCCATTGGTCAACCCTTTCAACTTAAAGCTTCCGAATTGAGAATTTTCCTTCCAACTCAACATCAAAATTCCTCAAATTCAAAGCTGACTATACGTACAAGTCATAATACATGAAGTGAATCTATTCAAGGCCTCAAACCGCTGAATGACGCGCCAGAGGTCAAAACGACCGATCGGGTCGTTACATAAGGCCGTGTAAAATTCATTAAATGCATTAGGCTCCCAATAATCTGAGTATATTTAGACTGAGAAGGTGGGTCACCATTATTCTTTTTCAATTGAGAGTTAGCATCAAAGGAGTGATCACAGGCGTGATATTAAAATATTCAAACTTCTTAATAAGTCTCTCAATATAATATTCTTGTGACAACATTATGCCATTTACACTTCTTATAACTTTAACTCCTAATATCAACCAAATATTTCATATCAAAATTAGTAGATAAAAATAATTTAATACTATGCACAATATTTGAACTTGTACCAAATATAAGTATGTCATCAACATAGAGACATATTATCACATAATCGTTGTCTACCACTTTAGTATAAACACATTTATCCACCTCAATTGAAGGAAAATCGTCTCTTAGTAAGACTTGTTCAAATTTCGCATATCACTGCTTATGAGCTTGCTTAAGGCCTTAAAGAGATTTAATTAATTTATAAACATTATTTTCTTGTTCAGGAATGACACAACATTCAGGTTGAATCATATAAATATTTTCTTCTAAATCACCATTTAGAAACGCAGTTTTGACATCTATTTGGTGCATAAAAAACTTATGAATTGAAGCTAAGAAAATTAAAACTCGTATGGAAAAATCATTTATATAAGAAAAATGTTCCTTCCTAGGCCTTATGCTCCTTCTAGTTCCTCGTTAGAGGTATTTTCATTATTTGTGTCATGACCCAATTCTCATTATAGGTCGTGATGGCGTCCAACATCGCTGCTAGGCAAGCCAACAATGGACTATCCATTTAATTGTTCATTTTAATATTTTTAAAGTCATTGGTAACATAGAAAATAATGTATGATCGTATTATGTTAAACATAAACTAAATATGAGAGTAAAGTAGCTTATTTAATGATAAAAAACCATGAATATCCACTAGGACTCCCCAAATACCCGGTGTCACAAGTGTGCGAGCATCTAGTAGAATATACAGAACTCTCTAAAACTATCGTTCTAAACAGAATAGACAGAAATGATAAACATAACAAGAGAAGGCTCTGAGAGCTGCAGAATGGATCATGAGGAGCAGCTCACCACTAGGCCTCCGGGCAATGCGGATGCGCCCCGGACGAACTCCAGATGTACCTGCCTTAGAATCTGCACAATATGTGGAGATGTGTAGTGTGAGTACGTAAACAAGGTGTACCCAGTAAGTATCTAGTCTAACCTCGAAGAGGTAGTGACTTGGGGTCGACATCGACACTTACTAGAGGTCAATGTACATAAAATTCATAGATTACAACCCAGGGCAAGCCCATAAAGGAGTTATACATTTTCCATCGATAATTAATCATTCCACCAAAATCTCTAAGTAGTGAAGTTCGATCTAACATAATCTTTAATCAACTTTTACTTATTACTACAAGTAATTAAACTAACAAATTGAATTCAGATATTGTAAGTATTTCATGGTAAAGTCCTATGTCTACCCAAACATAACATGAATTTTAGGTACGTATAGACTCTCGTCACTTTGTGCGTACGTAGAATCCACAATTAGTAGCAAATAACAATTTAAGCACCTATGGAGTTAATTCCCTCTTACAAGGTCAGGCAAGAGACCTACCTCATTTCCAAGACTTTCCGGTCCACAAATCACACTAAAATCCTCAAGTCAGTGCCGAGCAATCCGAAACTAGCCAAAAGTTTTACAAACTAATCAATAATTGCTCAAAAGTTCATAATTTAACTATTAGAGTAATTGTCCAACCCAATTTAGAAGGTTCTTAAAATTCACCCCCAAGCTCACGTGCCCGGATTCCGAAAATATTTGTAATTAATATTATCCATAACCTCACGAACATAAATATATAATTTTTACTCAATTTAAGGCATGCCACTTTTATATATATATATATATATATAACACTCATGTACACTAAATAGAAAAAGTTAACATTCGGCCTTTGAAAATGGGTGCTCTTGAACTTTTGACCCACTTATCCCATGTAAACCGCAAGGCTAAAAGCCAAAAGTTTTACCCACTTATTAAACTTCACAGTTTGCCAATGGGATACAGCATACTCAAAAGTTCAAAACCACTTACTTCTAAGATCATTTTTGTAAATCACCCTCCTTCTGGACCTAATGTGAGGGTGATTGACAGGAATGACCTCGAAGGAGCTGGTCTTAGCCGAATGTTTCTAAAATTAGTGGTATTTAAAAATACACGACCCAAAATTCACTAGTCGTGATGGAACCTAACGCCATCCGCTAGATAAGCCAACTAACAGTCAATACAATCCAAATGATATTTAAAGGAAAACATTGAAGAATTATCTGAACATTTATATACCAACCCAAGGACTGGTAGTACGAATCATGAGCTTCTAAGACTTGGAATTTAAAAAACTGGTACAAATAATTACACGATCTGTTCGAAAGTTACATAAGTAGATTAGAAAAATTTAAAACAACCAAGGACAAGTGGCAGCTATATCCTAATGCACGAACATCTTCAGAGTCAGCTCCCGACATCATCAGCAGCTCCGCTCCAAAAATATGTACGCAAGGTGCAGAAGTGTAGTATGAGTACAACCAACCCCATGTACCCAGTATGTATCTTGTCTAACCTCGTCGAAGTAGTGACGAGGCTTTCTAGTTAAAATATACTCACTGATAAAACCGGTACCGTAAACTAGCAATAGGACTATACACAATATTATAGAAAAGAGTACACGAAATGAATATGCGAAGCAATACTGAGCACTAGAAGAGATCACAATTTAACATTTTCAATATCTCGACCAATCTTTTTCTGAGTACTTGAAGAGATCACAATTTAACATTTTCAATATCTCGACCAATCTTTTTCTTAGTGTGAAAACCAATAAACCACGATAGTTACTCCATAAATTTCGTAGCGTGAGGAATGTACTCAGATATCAAATCAATTACACGGCAACACCCTTCGTGTATTTATCTCATCCTCACCAAATATGCATATAACAGTACCATCTGGATGGCAGAAATGTCGATAATAGTAATGACAAAGTAGGAAATACGCAAGTAGCAATAATGAACAAGGATATACATATGAGCAACAGTAATAATACTACGCAGAAAGCATAGGAGTAATGACATCAATTAGGAAAAATAAATATAAACTTCAACTAACTAGCATGGTGGGGGCCTAGATATAAAAATAACAAATAAGAAGGTGATCACGCTCAACTATGTCTTGTAGAAGACTAAGCGGGCGTTACAAATATAATCCTGGGGT
>ML322481.1:118736-215486 GCA_005239505.1 Nicotiana paniculata | reverse complement strand
AATCTCAAAAACTTAGAGAATAATCGAATATCGCCTCGAATAGGCATATTTAACCGTCATGGCCATAGCCATATAATCTACACTCGGGTATGGCAATTCATGTCCCCGACTCTAACGCAAAACATTTATTAAATAAGCATGTTGTAAATCGCGGGTGTATTTCATGTGGCGTGGTTCGCAACGTGTTCAAAAAATAACAAGTGCACGCCAACCGTGACTTGTATTAAAATAATCCCATGTATATTAAAAGCGGATAAAAGGTAAAAGCACAATAGGTTTAAAAATATGTAAAGAATCAGATAATTTAGGCCAAATATTAATACTTAAGCGATCGTACTAGAACCACGGAACTCGGGAATGCCTAACACCTTCTCCCGGGTTAACAAAATTCCTTACTCGGATTTCTGGTCGCAGACAAACTAAAACAGAGTCTAAATTTCCTCGGTTTGGGATTTTAAAATAACACGATGTCCCGGAGCATCGTCAAAAATTCGGGCGGCGACTCTGAAAACTAAACTAAATCCCAAATCTGAATAATGTCACTTTAATTGGAAAAACTCCCTCTCTACGCTTCATTAATCAGCGGGTAGCGGAAAAAGGAGGTGTGACACTCACTCATTTGGCAATAAATAATATTTAAAATATTATTTGGAGATTATAAGAGATTTTATCATACTTATTTGCAAATCGTTCCAACTACGCTTTCTTCAATTTTAACTTCAGATACTCTAATTTTGTAGCGTCAACCAAATATTTTTTTTCATACGACAATAATCCAAGCGTCATTATTAAAAATAAACTTATTAGAATCATTTTCCGATATATGATTACGAGTCTTATGGAAAAGAAACTTAATTATGAGTTAAAAGTAAGCATTCCAAATTAGAAACGAATTTGCTTCAATTACTATACAATTATGAGCTTTAAATTGTATCTAGTTAATTATTTTATCGTTTGCCCTTTCAATTTCTTATTTGACATCTATATATCTATATAATTATGGGAATGAGGAAGATGATGTGGTATGTCTCAAATGTCAGCATCTCTATTTATTTTTTTCCCTGATTTGGATTTGTTTCAATTACTATACAATTATGAGCGCTAAATTGTATCTAATTAATCATTTTACCGTTTGCCCTTTCAATTCCTTATTTGACATCTATCTACATATATAAAATTCTGGAAATGAAGAATTTATACCCCTCAACTTTGCTTTAAAAATTAAACTCCCCCCTCAATATTGAACAAGAATCATTCTCCCCTCCTTTTATGTCCAACGACTTTTTTAAACACCGAGTTACTCTTACATATTAACCTTTCTCTCTTTTTTGTTTTACTTTTTTAAAATCATGATACTTTTCTTTCGTTTCTTAAAATTCATATAACAAAAGTACCTGTTGAAAGAAGAAAAATTATTAGACGAAAAAAAAAAGTGAGAAATTGTAATTAAGTAATACATTCATTAGTGAAATAAATGAAGAAGAATAAAAATAATTTAATTTTATTTATAGCAATCAGAGCTCTAATATATATATTTATAAAGTGATAATAAAGAGAGTAAAAACTTTATAAACATATTTGAATGCAGGTAATACAAAGATAATTAATAAAAATAGAGATAAATTTATAGCACAGTTCCAAATAGATAAACGGCCGGCCTGTTTGGACGGTAGAACGGGGAGAGGGGGAGTCGTGCCCATTCTCTATCCGGGCACGAGCAGGAACATAAAAAAAAATGGATTTTTGATTGTCATTACTAAAATAAATATAGAGATAAATTTATAACAAAATCCTAAAAGAATGTCTATTTATGTCTTAAGTGCATTCTAAATTGTAATTTAAAAATTATTTCATTAATGACAATCAAAACTCATTTATCTATATAGATGATAGAGAATAAGAGAGAGTGAAACTTAAATATATGCGTACGCACATACATACATACATACATACATACATACATACATACATACATACATACCTACATACGTACGAACGTACGAACGTACGCACATAATGCCGTAATATTTAAATAAAAATTACAAAAAATAGCATTAGATATTGTAATAAAATTATAAAAAAGATTATGTTACTTATAATGTTAATGAACTTAACTAAAAATCTATACAAATATAGAAAATTATCTAAAGTATAGGTAAAATGTCTAGGTTTAAAAATAAAATATTACTCTATATAATATAAAAAGGTATTATACAGATAGAGAATTAAAAATGTTAAAGGTAAAATTGATATTGCATAGGTTAAGAAGGGGGAATATCTATTGTTCAAAGTTAAGAGGGGAGTTTGATTTTTAGAGCAAAGTTGGAGGGTGTAAATAATTTTCACCCATCTATATTGTATAGGTCAAAATTTGCCCTAAAATATTTAGGGCAATATAGCACTAAGGAATGGGTCACTCGAGGTCGAACAGGAAGCATCGAAGTTTGTGGTCGAGATGTCAACAACGGGCCAGATCGAACACCATTAGCAGAGTCGTAACGACTAGTTTTCAAAATGAGATATTAAAGAGAATATTAGTGAATATTCCCAGCACTTGTACTATTAGGATGTATTAGGGTTATGTCTCATATATATAGAAAAAGAGACAGTGATGTAGGGGATGTAACATTCATTTGATAAGAACAGACTTTTGATAAAAGATTCTCTCTCTCTTATAAAGATACAAACACTACATTTTCATCAAGATTCTTGTTGATATTATTTGAAAATATTCCATCAGATCCGAGAATAACTCGAACATTCTAGAATTTGTCTGCCACTCATCATTGTCAGGAGGGAAAATCATCTAGTTCATCATTTATTGAGTGAGCCACTTCTCCTATTTACTTAAATGTTATTTATTGTTAGTACTTCTTCCATTATTGCTCATACTTTTTTGGAACGGATAATGCATGTTGTTGTCAATCCACCTCTAGATCTATCTAATGTTAGTCACGTTTTCGGAATTCACATCTAGAGATATTATTTGTGAATACCTAATTTTTGCATGCTTTTAATACTAGTATTTGGATAATTTTAATTGTTTGTGTATTTTTATTTGCATTCCTTTATTAAAAATACCAAAAATATTTTTACCTTTTATTTGTATATTTTAGTTTTGTATCTTTAAATTATATACATCAAAAAGATTTTTCTTTTATTTGTATGCTTTCTTTAGGACTAAATAAAATAATTAGGGGTTAAGAGTTTGGGCTATTGTATTTTTAATTAAAATTGAGCCAAATTGGCCCAAAACTTGAGCCCAATTCGTCCATACCCAGTCCAATTGAGGGTTGGCCAAGACTTGGTTCAAAACGGCGTAGTTTCATGAAGTGAAAACAAGACTCAATCCTACCCATCCATTCCCACTTGATCCAACGGCTCAAGATCAATCTCCCACCCAGGTATTTAAACCTCTAATCCCCCAAAATTTTTGCCCCATTTCCCTTATCTCTCTTCTTCTTCTTCTTCTCTCTTCTAACTCTCTCCTTCCTTCCTCAAGACCTAGCCGCCGCCACCTAACTCCACCGGAAGCCGCCCACCAATCCACCCCAAAACTTCATCCAACCTTCCTCTCTTCATCCTTTACACCAATCTAAACCCAAAATCCCCACCAATCTCCATAAATCTAAGGAAAACCGAAACCCTAGGCCCTCTTTCTTTTTGAGATTCTCCGCAAACCAAACCATATCACCCCACAATACTTACTCCGGTGACTGGAATTTCGGTGATCGTCACTGCCGACCCCCTACTGCCGCGACCACCCAAGACCACCACTGCTTCTCCATCTTTGCTTCTTCGACCCAAGAACCCTCTTTTCCTTCCGGCATAATGCTGGAATCCCTTTGTTTTAGCATTTGCCGGAGTAAAATGAGTGCTTCAGGGTCGGACAATTTTTGCTCGAGTTTCCGGCACCTTCTTATTGCTCAAGTTAGCATCGGATGCCTCGTATGGTAAAACCATGCTCTCTCTTTCCATTTTCTAATTTTTTTTTTTCTCTCTTTCTCTTCTTTCGTTTGTTTTCTTTTGTTGTTTTGGCATCAGGCTTAGAGTTTAATTTTCATTCATGTTTATGTTGTTCGTATACATTTGAGCAGTGATATGTCGATTTTCTATTGTTTTTATGATGTTGTATGCCGCTTCCGGTTAGCCTTTTAGTGGGTCACATCTTTTAGTTTTGTTGTATCATACGAGACCGAGATCAATTGATTTGCTTCTTGACTAATTATTCATTTAGTTTGGTTACATTGATCTGATCCGTATGTGATATTTGTGAGTCGTTCTTTGTGTTAGTTTAGTTTTATTAGTTTTGTTTTGTTGATTAATTGTTGGTCAGTTCATAATCAATAGTGTTTAGTTGACATGTGTCATTATGTCTCTGAACTTTAACTGAAGTTTCAAAGTCTTTGGACTGTAACTGGAACCTTAATCCTCTCTTTAGGTTTCTATTTTTTGTTGCCTACTAATTTATTATAGTTATTGTAGTAGTGTAAGTCCTGTTAGTGGTCGATTCTAGTTCGTTTTCTATCTAGTTTTCAGTTTCGTCTTAGCTTAGTCAAACTTTTTCACTAAGTTATTTTCTTTGTTAACATGTGTCTTGCTTGGTTTGATTTTAATCGCTAGGTTTTAAGTTTTCTTTATTGATTAATGGCTCAGTATTAAGTTTTAGTTACATGTTGTGGTAGTTTAACTAAGTTGTAGTTACTTGTTTCTCATTTTGGTTTGGTATTAATTTGCTTAAAAGTTGAAGAGTAGATATGTTTGATCATGAGACTAGGGTACTTGTGTAGCTGCTTTTTACTATTTAAAGGCTGTTGGGAGTATGCTTCTCCCATTACTGTTTCACAGTTGGTAAAACATTATCCTTTAGGCAGATTTTTGAACCAAAAGTCTGTCCTTTGAATAGTTAAAGTAGATTTTTGGTGAGAAATATGTCCTATGGACATATTTTCAATCACGAATGCATTGCCTATTCTCCTATAAAGGACACACACTCTATCACACATGCTGGACATCTTTACACATCCTTACTCAATTAAAAAAGGAACACCACTTGAAAGCAGAAAAAAAAAAGATCAACCTAACATCTTTAGTAAGTTGAAAAGAAAGCTGAAACTCGTGAGCTTTGTGAGTCGCTTCTTGAGTGTAAAACCTTTAAGAAAGTAGAGGAATCTTGTAAAAAATTCCAGAGTGATTCATTGCTGGTTTCAGTTACTTTGTTCGCCATCTCTGGTTCCTTTTCTTTGGTTTAAGAGTTGTTGGATGTTGTTGTTGTTGCTGCTGATTTCTGTTATTTGATCCATTGCTGATACTTACCTTTTTGCTACCAGGTATTCCTTTTGAGTGCTGTTGTAATTTCAGAATGCAAGTGAAGAAATTTGAGTTCCTCAGTTTATTTTGTTGCCATGAAAATATTTTGCTCAGAGTGTTCTAGACATGCTTTAAAGACTACTGGAATAAAAGGCGAATGTTTGAGTTATGATTATGTACAACATCATCTGTTTGCGTGTTACATTATCTTTAACTTAGGGGGAAATGAGAATTGAAAGGAAGAATAAAACCATATGTATATTAGTTACATAATGTTCATCTGTTTGGGACAGTATGTTGTGTGTTTAGCTTTCTATTTACTGTTGTCTAATCATTGAAAGGAGGACGTATCTTACATTGTTCATATTAAGCTCCTTGATAAGTATCACATTAAAGATAATGATTGGGGTTGTATGATTGTTTCAACAGAATTAGGCAAGAACAAATTGATTGGTTCACGATTATTAAGGTTTAAAGATCTGACTATCATGAGTCCGATTTGATGTCAAGCTTTAAAAGGGGGACATTATGTTCTTGTATAAATAGCTTCTTGATTAACTTTTATGCAATGATTTTTGCTTTTGGTTCATGTTCGTACACATTAAGACTATATGTTCAATGCTAATATGGTAGTGTGGGTATTGATTTGTTGTTACAAGCATTTCATAATGTTTCACAGATAAAACATAATTAACTTAGTATAGTTGTAGTCACGCTTGAAATATGATGAGACAAAAAGTGACTCTTGTTTAATGTTTGACTACTAGGTCGTTTAAACCTTAAGAGGAGAGAAAAATGGTCCATATATAATGAAACAATGTGTTGGCCCAATTTTATTGTCAAATATTTTCAATGACGATTGGTTTTTTTAACTGAATAACCTAACTTAATAGTCAATTTAAACGCTAGGCAATTAGTAGGCGTGTTTTAACTTCACGGAATCACTTGCTTATCGTGATGTTTAACATTAAATAAATTAAGTCAACAATGTCATTTCATACTCTTAATTTTTTTTTAGTTAATTTTTAATTTAATTAATAATTTGCTAAAATCGCGGATTCCCTTGCGTAGCGCGATAGTTAATTTTTAATTAATTCCTTTAAATGTAGTAACCCTTTTTCTTTTTTTTTTTTAAAAGTAATAATATACTAATAATCTTTCGTCATAATTGCGGATTCGCTTGTGTAGCGCTGTTATGATTTAAAATTAGCAAATTTTTNAAAGATGACTTGGAACACCCAAAAATCAATTTCAAGTGGCGACTCTGAGCAATAAAATAATCCCTATTTCAAAATTGTCACTTTAATTGGAAAAACTCTTTAACCCACAACAATCCAACACACACACATCTTTTGGGAGGGGGGGGAGGGGTAAAAAAGGGGTGAGACATTATTATTAACTAGGTTTAACCAATTATTATACAATATCAATTGTTTTAGCAGAAAGTTGTACTTTTTGGTCGAACAATTTGGCACCGTCTGTGGGGTTTCCTAGTTAAATATTTAGTTACTTATAGATCTATAACTAACACGGATCGCTAACGTAAAAAAAAGAGCAAGAACAAGATCTCCTTTCTTTGTATGCACAAATCCAATATGGCAGGTAATAGAGAAGAAATGACGAGAATAATAATTGACTTTCCAACCAACCTCATGAGCGTCATCAATGAGAGCTGTGAAATAGCGGACGAAGACGCAATGCACAAAGACTCCCCTAGGTGAGATGGGCCACCCACTCCTCACTACAACATCACAAAATCTTTGGTAAGGGAGCCTTCACATCTGTGGGGGAAGAGACACCCCCAATTGTTAAAAAGCTCCTCAAAGCATGGCTGACCGACGCGCCCACTGGCGTCCTCAACAAGTCCGCCCAAAACGCGACTGTGGAAAATGCAAGGATTTGCACGATGCAACGGGAGAATGAATAGTGTTACAAAATCCCTCCACCTCCAACAACATGTATTACTCTCAACGCCATTGATAATGCAGGTGATAACGCTCTTGCAACCATTTTGAAAATGATGGAAGAAATGGAGAACGAGAACCACGTACTCCGAGATCAAATGAAATAACACCAGGAAATGGTCAATAAAATACCAGGCACCCCCAAACTGTTGCTGAAGAGAGACGACGACCGATTTTTCGGGCAGCCATACAGTGACAATGCAACCATGCATGCTATACCGAAGACCTTCAAAATTCCGCCATACCTAAAAATATATGGCACGACTGACCCTGAGGATCATGTGACTCACTACGTCACCGCCGTGAAAGGTAATGGTCTTGCCAAAGAGCAAGTATCCTCTATTTTGTTGAAAAAATTCGGCGAAACCCTTAGAGGAGGACCGTTGACATGGTATTCACAACTACATGCGCTCTCTATTGAAACTTTCAAAGAGATGGATGAGAAGTTCGTAACGGTCCATGCAGGGGCTAAGAAAGCCGAGGCAAGAGTGAATGACATATTTTCTATTAAGCAATCTCCAGGAGAGGGACTGAGGGACTTCATCGCCCGTTTCAACCGAGTAAGGATGACCCTACCGAACGTGTTAGAAGGGATGGCAGTCGCAGCCTTCTAGAATGGTTTGAGCAGGGACGGTTCGAGGGTGACTAGAAAGTTATTGAGTCGTCTGCTGAAGTATCCCCCAACCACTTGAGATGAAATACACAATGCATATTGTGCCAAGGTATGAGTTGACGAGGACAACCACAATGGACCAACTCATCGATTAACCTCGGTACAGGACGAATCCAGAAAAAAGATCGAAGAAATGATACCATAAGGGACCTTGCCGCTTCACGACCCAATAGGGAACGACAGCAATCATATGTCAAATTGGTCGTTGCACCCCCCTCCTCCCGCCACGAAGAAGGCCCACCCAAATCAAAGCTAGGGCCCACCACAATGAAATAGGTATGCCTCCTTTTTTATCCGCTCACAACTTTTGTGTGTCACCTAAAAAAATAGTCTATGCCTTGGACTCGGACCAAAGGTGAAGTGGCCACCAAATTTGAGGTCAAATCCAAGTACCAGAAAATCGGACGACCTTTGCGAGTTCCACCAAGATCGAGGGCAAAAAACCGAAGATTGCATCGCCTTCAGGCAGGAGGTCACAAGCATGTTACGACAGGGACACCTCAAAGAGTTGCTGAGTGACCAAGGAAAGACCAACTTTTCCAGAGGACATAAACAACGTCAAGGGCAGCCGAAATCACCCTCACCGACCCGCACCATCCACATGATCATCGGTGGTGGCGAATATGCTTCCATCAACAGCGTAAAGTTCACCAGTACACACAAGCTCAATTGGTCAATCACCCGCGAGCGGTATGACGAACTCAAAAAAAGTATCATCTTCAATAAGTCAGATACCAACGGTTTGGTTCTCCCTCACTATTATGCCCTTGTTATTACTTTACGAATTTTGGATACTGATGTGAGACGCATTATGGTAGACGATGGCAGTGCCGCGTGCATTATCCATCCTCGAGTACTTGTTGATGGTAGACTTTAATCTCGTATTTTAGTCGCTTATTGCACTCTAATTTACTGCACTTTAATTAAGTTTAAGCTTCAATCGCTAGTATTTTGCGCTTATTGTATGTTTTATGCCGTGTAGGAGTGATTCTGAGTGATGTATATGTTGTGGATATAATTCGAGCTATCCTGGAGGTTTGAAGTCTGAGTAAAAGCCCAAGAGTTAAATTGGGATCGTATTCGGGGATCAACGGACGAATGGTGCAGTCAATGGGAGAAATGAAGGGTTGAGAAGGAACCTCGTCCAGGTGCGTGACCGCGCACATCCAATTCCAAAAACTGTCTCGCGTAAGAAAAGGTGTTTTTGTTTGGGCCTGACCTCTTAGTATATATACATGGAAAAATGGTATTTTCTAGACTCTTGACACATCTGTGGCCTAAGGAGGCTAAGGAAGAGTGGGAGAAGCAAGAACACAAGGAATTCATCATTCAATCCTCACTCAAGACACGAGTTTGGATTGTTTTATGTTTTTCTTTACTTTAAATATATTTGTGATGAATTGATGTATATCTATGGAGTAGTTATATTTAGGGTTTGATGGATTTGGTGTATTGATATTTGATTGTGGATTATAACTCTAGTTTTTATGTATTGAATTATTTTGGATGATTTAATGGTTGCATCTATATTCACATGTTCAAGTAATCGAGAGAGGCATAACTTGTGGTATCTTTGCATTATCTTGTTCGTTGAGATCATTAATTCTTATTAGTAATCAAATGAGGCTAGTTGAATTATTGTTTAAACCTAATTAGGAGGATAATCGAGAGAGGTTCTTCTTAAGACCAATTCACTGTGAATTCTTGCGTATCTTCACCGAGCTTAATTTAGTTCATCTTGTGAGGTTGAGACTTAATCGAGAGAGGAGTTTCTAATAAACGTTTGAACCAACAAGTGAGTGAATTCGAGAGACTCACTTGAATATTAAAGGTGAAATATCTAGCGTTAGGCCCTAAACAATTATCTTGTACCTATCCAATCAAAACCCTATTTTCTCCCACTGATAACCTTCTTTGCTTGCTTCTTGTTCGATTGTCATTAGTCAATTAGCTCTAGATTCTTCGTTAATTTTAGTTTTTAATCACATAATTCTCAATTATTGATCATCTTGAATAACAACCAAGCTATAAACTACGAAAATATTACTTAACTCCAATCCATATGGATACGATATTATATTATACTATATTCGAATAGCGAGCATATTTAAGTATGTATTTTGCGCTCGTCAAATTTTGGTGTCATTGTCGGGGATTGAAAATTAATTGTGTTTGAAATAGTTTATAGTGCTAATTCAGGAATTTTTTATATTATTTTCTTTTAGTTATTCGCTTTTTACAGTTGGTGTTCTTTAACTGTGCGCATGTTGCAGGTAAGAGTGGTGCATGACTCGATCCTCTGGGAATGAATTGTTACCGTACGACCTAGAGATAGAAAAAAAACTACGACAACTGAGGAGAGAAAGAAATCTCCCCGAGAATATAGAAAAGGTTGGGAAATACTGAACCAAAGAAACTATGGCTGGAGATGATGATAATGTAGATTTGGCCGCAAGAGAGGCGGCCTAACAAGGAGAAAAAGCTGCACAGGATGTTGAAGAAGCATCTATTAGATATGCGCAGCACATTTATGAAGAAGAGAGAGGTCACAAACTTAATCGAAATCAACCTTTAGCTACATCCCAGTTTGGAAACATAGCTCCCGATGCTGGGAGACCACTTCGTGATTACACTAGACCGGTCTACCAAGGGTTGCTCCAAACCCTTCAAAATTGATGTGTCTTCAGAAGAAAGATGAACGAAGATCCAAACAACCATCTAATAGACTTCGAGGAGATTATGAACACCTTTCAATATAATGGTGTGTCAAAAGATGCAGTTTACTTAAGGGCATTCCCCTTCACACTCAAAGATGATGCGAAGTAGTGGTTGCGAAGCTTGCCCCATGGATCAATTAGAACATGGGAGGAGATGACCAGAAAATTTCTTGATAGATATTTATCCTCATCTAAAATGGGCAAGTTTAGAAGAGAGATCCATAACTTCTGCCAGAAAGATACTGAAACTATGTTTGAAGCATGGGAGAGGTTTAAGGAGATAGTGCGAAAGTGTCAACATAGCAGAATTGAACTCTGGATGCAACTCTAGGACTTTTGGGATTGATTGACACCGACCTCATGTAGAACATTGAACAATGCATCTGGAGGCCCGTTAATGAAGAAGACTCTAGAGGAGATAGTTACAATTCTTGATGAATTGTCTAAAGATGCAAATCAGTGGTCCTCTGAGAGTGTTGAAAGAAGAAGATCAGCTGGTGTTCACCAAGTTGATACTAATACATCTGTGTAGGTACAACTTGATGCCATTGCCAAAGAGATAAGGAAGTTAACCTTAACGTCAATACAAAATGATCCTCATGCAGTTTGATATATGTGGAAGAGGACACCATACTCATGAGTGTCATGCATCAACGGAGGAAGTGAATGCTGTAGGAAATTAAAACTTCAATACAATAGGTCAGAGGCACCCCGGTTTTTCATGGAGTTCACCTGGGGGTACTGCAAATGCATGGCAACAAACAACCCAGATTTCAGGGACAATGAGCCCCAGGTTCTGTGAATCAGTCGAGGCTGCAGTTTCAGCCTCAACAATCCATTTAGCCTGGGCTAGAAGATCTAATAAAATCCTTCATTGTCAAGACAAATAAGAGATTAGATGCTCATGGTGCAGCTATCAAAGAACTTGGCACATGGATGCGAATCTTGGAGAAGCGAGTGGGGCAAATTGAAATTGTATTGTCTGAGAGAATCCAAGGTACTCTGCTAGTTGATGCTGAAAGAAACAGTGAATGTTCTGACCTTGAGAAGCAGGCAAGTGTTGAAATATCCACTCCAGTCCAAAAGGATGTGATACCTGAAAAAGAAAGACTGAAAAATGAAGTTGATAAAAAGAAGAGAGGAAAGAAGGAAACTGATAAAAATAAGAAGGAAGAGAATTTGAGAAAGGAAGAACATTAAGAGAGCAAGCACATGCCTGCTTTACATTTTCCCCAAAAGCTAAATAGAGAAAAGCTAGATAAGAAGTTTGATAGATTTCTGTAAGCTTGCCATTCACAGAAGTGCTCTCTCAAATGCTAGCTTATGCTAAATTCTTGAAAGAGATCCTCACAAAGAAGAGGAAGATAGAGGAGACCGCAGTGGTCAAGCTCACAGAGCATTGTATTGCAATCTTGCAAAATAAACTCCCACAAAAGTGTGGAGATCTAGAGAGTTTTAATATACCTTGCTCTTTAGGTACTATTAATTTGGATAAGTCTTTATGTGGTTTTGGTGCCTCAATTAACCTAATTCCTCTTTCTATTTACAGGAAACTGGAGAATGAGATTGGAGAGATAAGGTCAGCACCAATATCTTTGCAGCTGGCTGATCAAATGACTCTGATACCCGAGGGGATAGTGAAAGATGTTTTAGTTCGAGTAGATAAGTTTGTATTCCAAGTAGACTTTATAGTTGAGGAGAACAAGGAGGTCCTTTTTATCTTAGGAAGAACATTCTTAGAAATGGGTAGAGCAATCTTAGATATACACAAGAGAAGACTCATTCTTAGAGTGGGTGAGGATACTGTAACATTCGAGATGAATGTAGAAATGGGGGTAAAAAAGGATAAGCCACTTGCAAGTGTTGAGTTGAAAGTGAAGAGTTCGAAAGAGAAAGCTCAAATGATTCAGAAAGATAAGTGTGGGGTGTACCCCAAAAAGGATGAGAAGAAGTTGTCGGCATGGATGTGTGCATTGGTTCAGGCGCGTGGAATGGATCCCGGCTTCGACTCATACCCCGACTAGATATTCAGGGAAGTTTCCTTTATCTTATGATTTTTATTGTGTGTCATAGGGACATGCCACAATTTAAAGTGTGGGGCAGAGGATAATTTTATATTTTATGTATATGTGTTAGTTTTTGTTGTTTTAATAGTTAGAGATTAAAAAAAAGAAAAATTGAAAAACCATAAAAATTGAAATTTTTTCCAAACGATGGATATCATTCGACAGGTTTATTGAGGGATTAAATTCGAAGGAAAAAGACAAAAATATTTTCTTTTGTAGGTAGTGTAATAATTTTCCTTTGGTTTTTCTTTGTGCCGCGGTTCTTTTTCAAGGGTTTTGTTTGAACCAGGTATAGTTAGTTCTTATTTTTAGGAGTAGGAAACCTTGTGTTGTGATTTGAATTGAAGGAAATATCTCTTAACTCTATTATACCTTGAGAATAGTGAGTACTTTAGTTGAGACGCTTAGAATCAGTTTTTGACTCTTGTATAAGTACCTTAAAGTGTATGATCTTAATTGTGCTCAACTACTTTGACTAGAGTGTCTTGATGATTCTGATCTTGAGTGAGTTATGTGCCACGTGAGTGTGAGATTTTGTGTTATTCTGTGATTTGCATTTGATGTCTAGAACTTCCCCGTGTGTTTGCAAAGCAAAATAGTAGTTTTATTCAGTCTTGAAATGATATAGGCATTTCTTTGTTGAGTCAGTTATATGCTTTTAACCACCTAATTGTTATGTATCTCAGTTAACTTCTTTGAGCTTGTAATCTTGTTTCTTTTGCAACTACATTACAAGACTTACTCATTTATTTCAATTGACCATCTATTTGAGCTTTGTACCTCTTGTAAGCACTTGAATTTGTTATGAACTTTGTAAAAGTTGAGTGTGGGGTGGTTGATTTGGCTTTTGAGTGGAACTAATGAAACAAGGAAGAAGGTGCATTGCTTTGAAAATGTAAGAACCACTTGAATTGAAAAAAAAAAAAAAATTAAATAAGTGTGAAAAATATTCCTTGACAGTGGTAACTCTTGATGTAATAGCTCTTAAAGAAGTCGGGAGTTAAGGTATATTGATGTGAAGGCAGAGTTATGGTTTGACATAAGTATAGGGTTTTGAACAATGAAATGTTTGCTTTAAAGTGCTTAGGGAGGTGTAGTCACTCTTATATCTTAATGTATCCTACATGTCCTGCAGCCTACATTACAACCAATTAAAGTCTTATTTAATCCTTCATTGAATAAACTCAATTAGCAGAGTAGTACACTAAGGGAACGCCTATGGTTCATATTTTGTGGCATATGAATGTTGTTTTTGAGAGTGAGTGAATTTTTCCTATATAGAGTTCTTAATTGTTCTTAAATTTGATTGTGCGTGGAACTATTTGATTGTGCGTGGAACTACTCTTTATTATTATGTGAGGGAACTTGATTCATGAAGGAAAGGTAATGTCTTTGACCTTTGTGTTAGACTAAGTGAGCGGGTTATAAATGATACGTGGTGATTTTGAGTCAAATCTTGAGGCTAGGATGTTACAATATTGTGCTTAATCTGTTTTAAATATTCTTGGTGTGATGATTTATTAGGTTTATTAAAAAGATCGTGTATTTAAGAAATGTAGCTTGATTGCTCGAGGATGAGCAATGGTTTAAGTGTGGGGTGTTGATGGTAGGATATAATATCGTGTTTTAGTCACTTATTGAACTTTAATTAAGTTTGAGCTTTAATCGCTAGTGTTTTGTGCTTATTGTGTTTTTGATGCCGTGTAGGAGTGATTCTGAGTGATGTAGATGTTATGGAGCTAATTCGAGCTATGATAGAGCTTTGAAGTCATAGTAAAAGCCCAAGGATTAAGTTGGGATCATGTTTGGGGATCAATGGACGAATGGTGCAGTCAATGAGAGAAATGAAGATTTGAGAAGGATCCTCATCCAGGTGCGCGGCCGCGCACGTCCAATTCCAAGAATTGTCCTATGCGTAGGAAAAGGTATTTTCGTTTTGGCCCGACCCTACTTGGTATATATACATGGAAAACAGTATTTTCTAGACTTTTGACACATATATATTACCTAAGGAGGCTAAGGAGGAGTGGGAGAAGCAAAAGCACAAGGAATTCATCATTCAATCCTCACTCAAGACACGAGTTTGGATCGTTTTATGTTTTTCTTTACTTTAAACATATTTTTGATGAATTGCTCCATATCTATGGAATAGTTCTCTTTAGGGTTTGATGGAATTGGTGTATTGATATTTTTTTATGGATTATAACTCTAGCTTTTATGTATTGAATCGTTTTGGATGATTTAATGGTTGCATCTATATTCACATGTTCATGTAATCGAGAGAGGCATAACTTGTAGTATCTTTGAATTATCTTGTTGGTTGAGTTCATTAATTTTTCTTAGTAATCGAAAGAGGATATTTGAATTATTGTTTAAACCTAGTTATGAGGATAATCGAGAGATTTTCTCCTAAAGACCAATTCACTACGAATTCTTGCATATCTTCACTAAGCTCAATTTAGTTCATCTTGTGAGGTTGAGACTTAATCGAGAGAGGATTTTCTACTAAACGGTTTGAGATAACAATTGAGTGACTTCGAGAGACTCACTTGAACATTAGAAGTGAATTATCTAGTGTTAGTCCCCAAACAATTATCTTGAACTTATCCAATCAAAACCCTATTTTCTCCCAATGATAACCTTATTTGCTTGCTTCTTGTTCGATTGTCATTTGTCAGTTAGCTCTAGATTCTTAGGTAATTTAGTTCTTAGTCACATAATTCTAAACTATTGATCATCTTGAATAGAAACCAAGCTATAAACTATGAAAATATTGTTTAACTACAATCCCTGTAGATACGATATTATATTATACTATATTCGACTAGCGAGCATATTTAAGTGAGTCTTTTACGCTCGTCACTTGCACAAATGAAACTCGAAGATAAGATAGTGTCGTGTCGCATCACGCTAGATAGTTTCCACAATGCAGTTGAGCGAACATCAGGCGCAATCAAGCTCCTCGTTATGGCCGATGATGTCACTTTGGAGATCAAGTTCCACATCATGGACCAAGACACAGCGTACAATGCCATAATATGGCGACCATGGATACATACCATGAGGGCCATCCCCTCCAGCTTATACGAGGTCATCAAATTCCCGACTCTCTGGAGGATATTCAGCATACGAGGAGAACAATGAACATCCCAAGAATGTTACCGCATCGCCCTAGACTGCATGGCCACTCAACAAGCTAAGGACCAAGAAAAAAAGGCATAGGAATCAGTAGGGTCGAGGTCGATATGTGATGATAGAAAAGGCGTCATCAGAGTCCCCGATATGGCCGATGCTGCGGAATCGACCATAGAAGACCTCGACCCCGTTCAATTAGACACCAAAGATCACATCATGAAAGCTTAAATCGGTTGCAACCTTCAGGAACTATGTAATTTTTGTCAATTCTTAATTTCTAAGGAAGATTTGATTGCTTTCAGCTATGCAGATATGCCAGGTATCCCAAAAGGAATCGCCACGCTCAAACTGAACGTCGACCCATTCCACCCCTCACTGAGGCAGGTCAGGCGTAAGTTCAACTCTACAATTAATGGCGCAGCACGAGAAGAGGTGGAAAAACTATTGGAAAATGACTCCATCAAGGAGTCAAAGTATCCCTGTGGGTCACCCACGTGGTGATGGTGAAAAGGAAGAAAGGGAAATGGCGAATGTGCGTGGATTTCACATATTTGAACAAGGCATGACCCAAGGATTTGTTTCCATTGCCCCATATTAACCAACTCATCGACTCAATGGATAGGATTGAATTACTAAGATTTTTGGACGCCTATTCAGGCTACAATCAAATCCTCATGGAAGAAGATCAGGAGAAAACCACATTCATCACCCATCACGGGACATACTACTACAAGGTCATGCCCTTCGGGCTGAAAAACGCAGGGGTAACTTACCAAGGGTTGGTGACGAGGGTGTTCAAATACCAGCTCAACAAAATGATGGAAGTCTATATAGATAACATGCTAGTCAAGTCCAAAAGGAAAGAATATCACATCGACCATCTGAGAGAGACCTTCGACATACTTAGACAACACGGAATTAAATTGAACCTCAAAAAATATGCGTTCGACATGGCCTCAGGAATATTTCTGGGTTTCCTGGTATCACAACGAGGAATCGAGGTCAATCCTGATCAAATCAAACCATCAAGGTGATACCAGAACACTTGACCACCAAAAAACAGGTTCAGAGGTTGACATGCCGTATCGCCGCCCTTTCAAGATTCATCTCACGATCATTAGACAAGTGTCATAGATTTTTCGGCATACTCAAAAAGGATAACGGCCTCCAATGGACTTCTGAGTACGTCCTGGCCCTGAAGGAGTTGAAAGAGTACCTACCATTACTACCACTGCTTTCAAAGCCAGAGCCAGGGGAACGTCTCCTTGTTTACCTAGTTGTATCCGAACTAGCTGTAAGTGCAGTACTGGTTTGACAAAATAAAGGTGTGCAGTCTCCCATTTATTACATTAGCAAAACATTATTCGATGCTGACACGAGGAACCCTTACCTTGAAAAATTGGCCCTGGCCTTAATCGTAGCTTCGCGAAAGCTAAGACCATATTTTCAGTGCCACCCTATCTCGGTTTTTACAACTTCCCCATAAGGATCATTTTGCATAAACCCAAGCTGTCAGGAAAGTTGGCCAAATGGTCCATCAAATGGAGCGAGCACGATATCACATATATCCTCAAACATCGATAAAGTCGCAAGTCCTCGTTGACTTCGTCGCCGACTTTAGCGCAAAAGTAATGCCCGAAGTTGAAAGAGAAGCCGCCCAGCTTCTCCACAATCACAAGACCTATGATTCCTGTACACAGACGGTGCGTCTAACACGTCAGGGTCCGGACTAGTACTCGTACTCAAAGTGATCTTACCAACTTATCTCGTCTTTAATCTTAGATTTTTGCTATGTTTGGTTGATAAAATCGTGTGTTTAATGTCATTTACTTCTATTTTAGAGGTTTTCTGTGATTTAGAAATGATGGTGAATAAACCAAGTGAACACGAGTCAAAAGGGAGATAAAATGCAAACAAGAACACTGGCCAGTAAATTACCCTTCGTGAAAGCGAAGAAATAAACGCGAACGTGGAACTTCAGGACAACAAACTTTCGCGAACTCGAAGACGTGAACGCGAAGATGGAGGAAGCAAACCCTCGCGAACGCGAATAGACAACCGCGAACACGATGATGAAGGAAACAAAACTTCACGAACACAAAGGTATAATCATGAATGCGAAGAACAATTGGGCGGAAAAACTGGGCAGTTCTGGAATTTCACATTTTTGACCCCCAAGCTATTTAATACAAGACCTAGCAAATCTTTGGCGGATCTTTGTCCAGTCTATGCACATCTTTGACATATCTTGACAAGAGAACACAAGTTTTGGAGCTTGGGTTCTTGCACGCACACTTGAGTCTTGAATTTAAAGCTTTTGGTTGAGAATTTCTTACTCATTTAGGCTCATTTCTTCATTTCCTTGATTTGTATTGAATATTTAAGTGTGTAATATTTTTTCCAATACTTGAATCTTGTTTATGGAACTATTCATCTTTAAAGTGTGGATTAAATATTTTGTTGTGCTTATGTATTAAATAATTTTTGGTTATATTGAAGTGAGTTATTGTTTCTTTAGTTATTCTTGTTCTATATTTTTTTCAAAGGGATTAGCTAACCCTTGGACACGCCCATTTACTTCAAATTAATTTTGGGAAATATAATTTGGGGTTGGGAAAGATTAATTAACAAAAACTTGAGGCGTTAGCCCTCACTTTATAGATTCTACCTGGGGATAGGATTGAACTACTTGTAGTCATATTCGGGTGTGCTTAATCTCTAAATTGTTTTAGGGATAATTCAATTAGGAAGTCTTGTTAGTCTTTGGAATAAGCGAATATAGAATTGTTACTCGAGGCTAATTAACATAAACTCACTCATATTGTAAAATCGTGAAATACATTGGATCGTTACTTGAGTGTAATTCCCTATGCATCCATGCTTGTAGCCATTGATCATTTTATATGTTTTCTAGGTTAGTTTACTTTTTCGCAATTAGACATAAATATTTTCTCAAAACTTTTTTAAGTGTTTGGCTTAGCATAATAAGTGATAATTCTCTTACACGCCTAATCGCCTACATATTGTTCTCCGTGGGATTCGACCCCGACTCATAGTTGGGTAAATTATATTGTATGCGACCGTGTCCATTTACTTTTCAGTAGTGGATTTGGACGTTATCAGTAGTCAACCAAGTCACAGGGACTTTCCAAATAATGGAACAAAGGTTGCAGAAATATCAGACCAAAATCTGCAAGTTGCTGCCCGAGTTCGATGAATGTCAACTCGACCAGATCCTACGAACATAGAACGTCGAGGCGGAGGCCTCGCCAAACTAGCCGCAACCAACAAAAACATTGCAACCGAAGACATAAGTGTAGTCCACCTTCCCAACTCGTTGATAGACCAAATCGAGGTAAAACCATAAACCTGACTTACGACTGGCGCAACCGTATTGTTACGTACTTGCAGGATTGCGTACCCCCAGGAGATAAAAAAGAGGCCGAGAAACTGAGAATGCAAACAGCCAGGTACAACATCATCCACAACCACCTATATAAGAGAATGTACGGCGGCCCTCTAGCGAAATGCATGGGCCCAAATCAGACGTGGAACGTCCTTGAAGAGGTCCATGAAGGCCATTGTAGAGCTCACTCTGGCAATCAAGCTTTGGTCAGATTCCTCATACGAGCAGGGTATTACTGGTCCACCATGAAAAAAAGGACGCGCACTTCATGAAAAAATGTGAGCAATGCCAAAAGTACGCCCCAATGATTCACCAAGCAGGAGAACACCTCCACTCGGTCACCTCACCTTGGTCGTTCATCAAATGGGGGATGGACATCGTGGGTCCCCTCCCAACATTGCCAGGTAACATACGATTCCTTCTGGTTTTAACTGACTATTCCTCTAAGTGGGTGGAAGCAAGAGCGTTTGCCCAAATATGTGAATAAGAAGTGATCACCTTTATATGAAAAAACATCATATGCCGGTTCGGCCTCCCCAAAGAGATCAGCTGTAATAGCGGACCCCAATTCACGGGGAAGAAGGTCGCTGAATTTTTTGAGATGTGGCATATCAAAAGAGTACTTTCGATGCCATACCACCCCGCGGTCAACGAGCATGTGGAGTCTTCTAACAAGTCAATATTGAACATCATGAAGAAGAAACTCGAAAACACCAAGGGACTATGGCCAGAAATATTACCAAATGTTTTGTGGGCCTATCGAACAACGCCGAAGACAAGCATAGGAGATACACCCTACTCTTTAGTCTATGGGATTGATCTAGTAATACTGGTCGAGGTAGGGGAGCCCAGTCTGAGATACTCTCACGAGAGCGAACCAAGGAATGATGAAAGCAGAAGGCGGGAACTCGACAAAGTCGAAAAACGAAGAGACATGTCCTACATAAGAATGATTGCCCAAAAATAACAAGCATAACGCTATTACAACAAGAAGGCAAAGGTCAGGCCGCTCAAAGTCGGGGACTACGTGTGTAAAGCTAAATCACAAGCAAGCAAAGACCCACGGGAAGGTAAATTAGGAACAAATTGGTACAGCCCATACAAAATCACATCAATAGCGAACAAAGGGTCAGTCCAACTAGAAACAATGGAAGGAAAGCTACTACCAAACAACTGGAGTATTACCACCTCAAGTACTTCAACTTCTAAGAGATAAAGTTTCCCCCAAGTCATACTCTTTTTTACCTCACTTGAGTTTTGTCCCAATTGGATTTTCTCAAGGAGATTTTTAACAAGGCGACGAAGGGACACTTCAAATTGAAGTACGCAAAGACGGAGGCACAGGACAATCAGTTCATTACTCGACCTCTCAAGCCTTCTCCAAATCGGCCAATGAAGAGACTAGATAGTTTGGGACTGGGACTGAAACCCCAGCAAACGCCCGAAAATTTGTAAATTTCTCCAAGTGTATGAACATAGCAACAATGCATGAAATTTATGTCTATTTATCCAAATGAAAAACCAAAGGAACAGTGCTTAAAGTTTACGATATCGACAAACTCCGCACCTAGAAGCATATCTTTCTAAACGTAGGTTATGTTCAACCTTGTTCGAATTAACACCTACTGGCCCTCGGCCATAATTAAACGTAGATTATGTTCGACCTTGTTCGAACAAACACCTACCGTCCCTCGGCCACAATTAAACATAGGCTATGTTCGACCTTGTTTGAACTAACACCTACTGGCCCTCGGCCATAATTAAGTGTAGTTTATATTCAACCTTGTTCGAACTAACACCTACTGGCCCTCGGCCACCATTATACATATGTTATGTTCAACCCTATTTGAATTGACACCTACTGGCCCTCGTCCATAATTAAATGTAGGTTATGTTCGACCTTGATCAAACTAACACCTACCGGTCCTCGGCCACAATTAAATGTAGGTTACGTTCAGCCTTGTTCGAACTAACACCTACCAGCCCTCAGCCATAATTAAATGTAGGTTAAGTTCGACCTTGCCCGAATTAACACCTACCGACCCTCGGCCAACACTAGACATAGGTTACGTTCAGCCTTGTTCGAACTAACACCTAGCAGCCCTCGGCCATAATTAAATGTAATTTATGTCCGACCTTGTTCGAACTAACACCTATTGGCCCTCAGCCATAGTTAAACATGTGTTATATTCGACCTTTTTTAAAGTAACACCTACTGATCTTCAGCGATAATTGAACTTAGGATATGTTCGACTTTATTCGAACAGAGTGATTATGGCTAGAAAATCAAGGCAACCAAGCGGCGAAATCAACAAAAATAATATACAGGTACGAACCACAAATAGAAAATCAGATGCAAATAACAAAGTTGGCATTTCATACTTACATCTTTACAAAAGCTCATGAAGACGCCACCAACTACACATAAAGATATACAGAAAAGACAAAAAAGAAAACTATTGGCCACCACCTTCATCGCCTACAGCATCCTTGCTAACCTGGCCCTCAACTACATCACACTCTCGACCTTCAACACCCTCCTCGTCGTCGCCTTCGCCCTCAGGATATGCAGCATCATACCAGAAATTTTTCTCAAGCCAGTCTACATCTCGCAGGCCTCTAGCATAGCAGGATCATACCAGCAAGTGACTCGAGCTTCACGAGCCTTGACACGAGCATCTTCAAGGGCGGCCCCAAAAACAAATCCCGCCATATGCAAATCTCAGAACACATCCAACTGGTCCTTGGCATGAATCCACTCCTCGTATAATTCTCGAGGACCACTCAGGAAAGTCCGAAGTATGAGAGGAGGACAGTCGTGCCAATAATTGGACCTTCTCGGCCTCAAGGGCAGCAACTCGGTCGTAAAGATCAGAATTCTCTTTCTCCAATTCTCTGATCCTCTCATCGAGTCGCACCTCTTTTAACCTTGTCATTTCCAAGTCCTCTCCCTCTCAAAACGGAGGACCTGGATCACCACCTCAAGGGCCTCTATATTCCTCAAATCCCCCGACCAAGCTAATCCCTCCCTATCCAGCTCGTTTTGCTTCGCGGTGATCTTTCCATTAAGAACCTCCATCCGTAGGTGACACTCATCCAATTGCATGCGCAACTCGATCACCTGCGTCTGGAGGTCGCCGCACTCAACATACACGGCCCTACTGACCTCGAGCTCTTCTTCTTTATTTCTCAACGTCCCCTCAAGGACACTGCATTTCTCGATGACCTTCACCAACTCATCAACTTTTTCTTCAGCTCGTCCCGAAGGGTCTGCAAATTGCCACCTTCGCCAAAACGCCTGCGAATTTCTCGATAATTGCAATGACACTCAAAGTATTTGCATTGAAGTTTCCTAAATATAGCCTTAGGCCTCTCATCCTTTTGGGCGCTTTCAATTTCAAATATCACGGTCCACAATCACAAAAAGAAGGAGAGTCAAATACGAGAACGCCTATGCTGACTGTAACGATCAGACCGATTGGTTTGAGCTTGTGAGAATGCAAGGGAAAATATATTATTCACATATCTTGACAATGATACAATGCGCCTTATATATATAATACATGTCCTACTCCTAAAACATATGGGATTAGGGTTATTTACTACTATTTAACTACCAAACTAACACTCCCCCTCAAGCTGGTGCATATAAATCATATGTACCGAGTTTGTTACGTATATAACTAATACAAAGACCAGTGAGAGAATTGGTGAAAATATCAGCAAGCTGATCATTCGAATTCACAAATTATATAGCAATATCTCCTAAGAGTATTTTTTTCTATGATGAAGTGACAATCAATATATGTGTTTATTCCTCTCATGGAACACCAGATTTGATGCAATATAAAGGGCAGCTTGATTATCGCACACAAGTTCCATCTGGCTGATGTCACCAAATTTAAACTCCTTGAGCAATTGTTTGATCCAAATTATCTCACATGTTGCCATAGACATTGCTCAATATTCTGCTTTAACACTAGATCGAGAAACAACATTTTGTTTCTTGCTCTTCCAAGACACCAAATTGCTGAGTATCCAACGATCTGCTCATGGCCACGATCCTCAAACAATAACCCTTTGCATGGATCCGATTTTATATATCGAAGAATGCGGGCAACTGCATCCCAATGACTATTACAGGGAGAATCCATAAACTGGCTTACAACACTCACATGAAAGGAAATGTCAGGTTTATTCATTGTGAGATAATTTAATTTACCAACCAGCCACCTATATCTTGCAGGATTGCTAAGCGGTTTCCCCTGTCCTGGCAGAAGTTTAGATTCGGATCCATCGGAGTGTCAATCGGTCTACAACCTGTCATTCATGTCTCCTCAAGAATGTCTAAGGCATACTTCCATTGTGATAGAACAATACCTAAGCTAGACTGAGCGACCTTAATACCCAGAAAATACTTTAGTTTGCCCAGATCCTTAGTCTGAAAGTGTTGAGAGAGATGTTGCTTCAATTTAGTAATGTCATCCTGATCATTGTCGGTAATAACAATATCATCAACATAGACCACTAGATAAATACAGAGACTCGAAGCAGAATGCCGATGAAACACAGAGTGATTAGATTCACTCCGAGTCATGCCAAACTCCTGGATAATGTGTTGAACTTACCAAACCAGGCTCAGGGAGGCTGCTTTAGACCATAAAGTGACCGTCCCCAGCGATATACAAGGCCACGAGACCCCTCCCCCCCCCCTGAGCAACAAACCCAGGTGGTTGCTCCATATAAATTTCATCCTTACGTTTACCGTGTAAAAAGAATTCTTAATGTCCAACTGATAGAGAGACCAATAGCGAACAACGACCATGGATAGAAAAAGATGGGCTGATGCTAACTTAGAAACGGGAGAGAATGTATCACTGTAATCGATCCCAAATATCTGAGTATATCCCTTGGAAACAAGACGAGCCATAAGTCGATCAATATTTCCATCCGGACCAACCTTGACTGCATACACCCAGCGACAACCAACAGTAGATTTACCTGAAGGAAAAGGAACAAGCTCCCAAGTACCACTCGTATGTAAAGCAGACATCTCGTCAGTCATAGCATGTTGTCATCCTGGATGAGACAATGTTTCACGTGTAGACTTAAGGATGGAAACAGAGGACAAAGAATATATAAAAGCATAATAGGGTGATGAAAGATGATGATAACTTAAACCGACGTAATGGGGATTAGGATTAAGTGTGGTCCGTATACCTTTTTGAAGTGCAATCGGTGTACTAGGAAGAGACAAGTTCGCAGTAGGATCAGGGTCAGGTGCAAGACTTGAATCAGATGGGCCTGATGCTGGGTGCGGACGACGATGATAAGTCAAGAGTAGTGTTCCTCTGGTTAGGGATCTAGGAGGAGCCACACTAGACTCCCCAACGGTTGGAATGGGTAAGACTTTTGTGGAGGAAGGTGAAGGAGGAGCTATAGTAAACTCCTTAAAGGTCGGTATAGGTAAGACCTCAGATATATCAAGGTGGTCAGAAGAGGTAAAGAAAGGTTTAGACTCAAAAAATGTAACGTCAGATGACATAAGGTACTTACGAAGATCAGGTGAGTAACAACGATATCCCTTTTGAATACGAGAATAACCAAGTAAGACACACATGAGAGCATGAGGAGCTAACTTATCTTTCCCAGGGGCTAAGTTATGAACGAAACAAGTGCTCCCAAAAACACGAGGGGAAGAGAGTATAACGGTGATTGGGGAAACAATACTGAATACGGAATCTGATTTTGGATGGGAGACGAAGGCATCCGATTAACCAAATAACAAGTTGTGAGAACTGCATCGCCCCAAAAACGCAACGGAACATGAGATTCAATGAGAAGTGTGCAAGCAGTCTCAATGATGTGCATATTCTTTCTCTCTACAACCCCATTTTGCTGAGGGGTATAAGCACAAGAGGTCTGATGAATAATTCCTTGAGAAGTCATAAATTGCTGAAATTGAGAGGATAAATATTCTAAGGCATTATCACTGCGAAAAGTGTGAATAGAAACACCAAATTGATTTTTAATTTCAGCACAAAAATTCTGGAATATAGAAAACAACTCAGAACGATCTTTCATTAAGAAAATCCAAGTACATCTTGAATGATCATCAATGAAACTAACAAAATAACGAAATCCCAAGGTTGAACTGACTCTACTAGGACCCCATATATCAGAATGAACTAAAGAAAAAATAGACTTTGCATGACTCTTAATACTACGAGGAAAGGAGGCTCGGATATGTTTCCCGAGCTGAAATGACTCACAATCTAATGTAGATAAACTAGACAAACTAGGCACCATCTTCTGAAGCTTGGATAAGCTTGGATGTCCTAAACGTCTGTGAATTAGGTCCGGAGGATCTGTAACTAGACATGCCTTGGGCGAATTGAGTGAGTTAAGGTAGTAAAGACCTTCTGATTCAAGTCCTGTTCCAATCGTCTGTCCCGTACTGCGGTCCTGCATAATAAAAGAATCATCAATAAACTATATACCACAATGGAGGGAACGAGTCAAACGACTAACAGATGCAAGATTAAAAAGACATCTAAGGACATAAAGAACGGAATCTAGAGTGACAGAGGGTAGGGGATTCACTTGTCCAACTCCTTTTTCTTTAGTTTGAGACCTATTGGATAAAGTAACAGTGGGAAGAGACTGTGAATATGCAATATTTGACAAAAGTGATTTATTACCAAAGACATGATCAGAAGTGGCTGAATCCACAACCCATTGTCCAAGAGTACTAGATTGGGAAACACAAGGAAAAGAATTGCCAGCAACAGAAGTATCAGTTTGAGCAATAGAGGCTACTTGTGGAGATGTCTGCTTACTTGCTCGATAGTGAAGGAACTCATTATACTCCCCTTCAGATAAAGAAAATTCATGGTTACATGTATTCTTGGTGGAAGACCATGTAAGGAATAGCACACATTACGAGTGTATCCAAGTTTATGACAATAAGAGCACTTGGGTCTAGATATTGCAAAACGACCTCTTCCTCGTCTATTCTCCATAGTTGGAGATGCCCGATTGTCCACTGCCTAGGATGCGAGAACATATGAGTCAAGTGTCTGTGATGAGATAATTGGGTGACTTGGTGCAGCATCAAGGCGAAGTAATCGAGAGAATCAATTAAAACTCCCTGAAACGAAGGAGACACTATTTTGAAGGAAAACTACTGTAGCTGCTGGAAAATAAATAACGTAGTCGCCGGAAAAACTCAAAGTTTTCAAAATCAAACGAAAACAGTATGGGTAGGGTCGTAATTAGTAGTCGACCCAACTATTCTGAAGAAACGTCTTAAAAAATGGCTGGAAGTGGTCGTACTCGCCAGCGCGTGAGCTCACTCGCTCGCTTGCCGGAACCCTAGCTTCTGAAGGCGCGTGAGGGTGTGTGAGGAGGGTTCTGCCAAAGATTTTCACTAGGGTTTGGTCATCGGACGATGACGGATCTTGTGGTATTGTTGGATTTTGCACAACACTGACAGAGAGAGAGATAACGCAAAACATTCGCCGTAAAATTGAGGCACGGCGACTTCTACTCTGTATTCTAGTTCCCGGATGTATCTCAACACCACGTCTTTGATAGCATGTGAGATGCACGGGAAAATATATTATTCACATATCTTGACAATGATACAATGATCCCTATATATATATATATATATATATATAGGGAGGAGCANATATATATATATATATATATATATATATATATATATATATATATATATATATATATATATATAATACATGTCCTACTCCTAATACATATGGGATTAACTACCAAACTAACAGAGCTCTAGCACGTCGTTCAGCGATTTGAGGCCTTGAGTAGCTTCACTTTAGGAATTATGACTTGTACGTGTGGTCAGAATTAAATTTCGGGAAGTTCGGAATTGATCTTGGAAGAAAATCCTAATTTCGAAAGCTTTAAGTTGAAAGAATTGACTAAGGTTTGACTTTTGAGTGAACGACCTTCAAATCGGGATTTGAAGGTTTCAATAGGTTCATATGATAATTTTGGACTTGGGCGTATGTTCGGGTTGAGTATCGGATCACCCGGGAGCATTTCAGTGCTTATTATGGAAAGTTGGCATTTTGAAGGTTTATGAATTTCTTAAGTTTGGGTTGAGTTGGAATTTGATGTTACTGATGTTTTTTGGTATTCCGAGCCTTAGAATAGGTTTTTGTTTTGATTTATGACTTTTGCGCGAAGTTTGGCGTCATTCTAGAATGTTTTGGTATGGTTCGAACGCGTTCATCGAAGTTTAGAAGTTTGAAAAGTTTTAAGAAAGATTTTGGTCATTGATTCATAGTTTTGATGTTGTTAGATGTGATTTGAGGCCTCGAACAGATTTGTGTCATGTATTGGGACTGTTTGGTATGATTGGGCAGGGTCCCGGATGCCTTGGGTGAGTTTCGGATTGGAATCAGATCAAAATTTAAAGTTGAGGAATGCTGGTTTTGGCCAATTGCTGGTACAATCCCACCTATGGAAAAAGGGCGTCTGCAGAAGCGGCTAGGCTAGCAGAGATGAAGTTTCTGCGGAGGGAAGGTTGAGACCGCAGATGCGGTCGAGTGTCCTCAGAAGCGGAACCGCACCTGCGGGTGAGGCGACGCAGAAGCGACTGTAGGTGATCAGAGTAGGCCGCAGGTGCAAAGCAATTCCCGCACCTACGTGAGCACAGATGCGGTTCCTGGAGTGCAGTAGCGGGTAGGGCTGTAGGGAAAGACTTCGCAGAAGCGTGGATTTCACCGCAGAAGTGGCGGCGCAGAAGCGGCCAAGTTGATCGCAGAAGCGGAAGGTCGTCTAGTCAGTGGTGTTTTACAAAAACAGGATTTGACCCATTTTCTTCCATTTTTCACTTGATTGGGACGATTCTTGAGGGCTTCAAGGGAACATTTTCATCAAGCAACATAAGGTAAGTGATTCCCACCTATTTCAAGTTAAATACATGGTTTGTATAAGGATTTAAACATGTAAATTAGTAGGAATTGTGGGGGTTTTAGTAGAAAACCTAAAAATTGGTATTTTTGGATTTTGACCATGAAATTGGACATGGAATTTGGAATAAATTATATATTTGAGTTCGTGGTGTTATGCATAAGGTTTATCTTCAAAAATTTTAGGAATCCGGGCACGTGGACCTGAGGGTGACTTTATCGACTTTTCAAGCGGAGTTGAGAATTTTAATAAATTGATTTATTTTGAGTATTAGAGTATATATTCATGTATTTGCATATTGATTGACTAGTTTTGGAGCGACGGGCATCAATTTGAGATGGTAGAGTGGCGTTGGAGCCGGTTAAGGAACTTCAGAGCGAGGTAAGTCTCATGTCTAACCTTGTGAGGGGAAAACTACCCCTATGTGATAATTATTGTTATTTGCAACTAGTTGTGGGTGCTACATACGCACGAGGCGATGAGAGTATGTACGTAGCTATAGTATGTTTATGTCCGGGTAGACTTAGGATTTTATCATGCAATATTTGAATTACTTGAACTTATCCAGCTGGCTTAATTAATTATAATTATAATTGAACTTGATTTAGAAACTTCACATATCTTAGGCCGAGCCTTATCACCTTGAGTTGTTAGCACGTATCTCGTGATTTGATAACTTTATTCATTTTCTTGTGGAGCGAGTCGAACGCCTCGGTAGAATATAGATGCATCTATGGCTTGTTCCGCTTGACCCTCGGCAGTGTATACATTATTCTGGATAGGGGCCGAACGACCTTGGAAGACTCGTGCTTTATCACTAGTAGTTCGAACAATCACATGATAAACCTTCCCCTAAATCCCGATATTTTATGGTATTTTTTATTTATTTGGTATTGACACTTGGCAATTTCTGAGATTTTAAGGTAGAATACAAGATAAGGAATTTTATGCTTTATAAGGAATAATTGGAACATTATGATATTACATATTTACCCCACTATTGTTGTGCACTTCATATCTATTATGAATTATTATATTATTTTATTATACCTCTAGTAAGTGTCGATTTCAACCATTCTTCACTACTTCTATGGGGTTAGGCTAGATACTTACTAGGTACGCATTAATTTAGGTACTCATGTTGCACTTCTGCACTAAATATGCTGGAACTGACAGGTTCATTTGATGATCACTTTGGCGCGTAGGCGCGCCTGTGGAGGAGACTTTATGTGAGCTGCATTCCAGGCTACGCATCGCAGTCCACAGAGTTCCCATTGTACTGTTTATTTCATCCTGTCTTGCTACATTCGGGACAGATATTGTATTATTATTTTACTCCTTAGAAAATACTCATGCACTTGTGACACCAGGTTTTGGGGGTTCCTGCTGGTCGTTTGTTATTGTAGTTCACGTAGTTATTATTTACCTTGTAAATTAAATTCTATGTTATATAAGTAATGGAGATTTTGATCTCCAAAGTAGTAAAATGAGTAAATAAATTGATAAATTAATGTTGGCTTGCCTGAAGGCGGCGTTAGGCGCCATCATGACCTATAGTAGATTCTGGATCGTGACAGCTTGGTATCAGAGCGTTAGGTTCACTTAGGTCTCAGGAGTCATGATCAAGTTTAGTAGAGTCTTGCGGATTGGTAGAAGACATTTGTACTTATCTTTGAGAGACTACAGTGCTCTTAGGAAAACTTCCCTTCTTGAATTCCTCATCGTGCAGTTTGATTTCAATGAGGTTGTACCTTTATTTTCTCCCTACTCAATCTTACGCGACAAGGGGTACTTGTTGTCAATTGGACATCGAGTAGTTGTATTAGTACTGCAAGCGTGGTGCAGGATGTTCTTTCTCCATGCGTGTCCGGGCGGGCTATTATCGTCACCTTGCGAAAGGATGTTCTGTCATTTCAGCTTAGTAGCTGCATTTCCGATGGTTTTGAGGATATGCACAGATTGCTATATGATGTTCATGCATCATTATCGCACTATATTAATGTAATGCTAGAGTGCTTATTTATGGATCGCGACAGTGAATGGCTCGAAAGGAGGATTTCTCAGTGCATAATTAGAAGTTCAGTATTTAATTCCAGCAAAGGAAAGACAATTGGACTATGGATGTTCAGGTGTTGATTAATGGAGTTTCGAAACTTGGTATTTTCGAGCGTGGTGGAATTTTCATTGTGATGTGGTGTCGTTGTCCTTGTTGGAATGCATTAAGGTTTGCTAGTGCTATGGTCTTCTTAGATTTGCCTTCGGGGAAGGGTGTTGTGCAGTGGTGCCGGAGAAGCAGTGGTCAGAGATGGTGGTGTGTAGCGGTTACAGGATCGAATTGGTGTTTCTAATGTTGACAGCTCGAGAAAGATGATCTTCCAGGAGGTTTAGATTTGGTAGCGATTTATCAGTTTAGGTACTACAGGTATGGATTTGATATGAGGCAATATTTGGTTGGTGAAGTATGATGGGAGAGCATGACGGGAGGTGTCTCGCGGTGGTTGAAGTACTAGGTCAAGTAGTAAAAGCATAGATCGAGAAGTTTCCTAAAGGAGATGGTTTAATCGAAGTAAGAGTGGCATATTAGCATATGCATTATATGGTAGGGTAACCGCGTGCCTTGAGAAAGTATAGCGTAGTTTGGGAATCGTGTTGGAAGGTCATTTGGCCTACGGATTTTATTTGGAATAGTGGTCACAGTACAGAGAAGATTGAACATAGCAGAAAGAAGTTTGCTTGAAATGAAGAGGGGTGTGAAGAATTGATTATCGTTTCGGATGAAACATGACTTCGAGTTTGAAATGTGTTGTCGCACTTTTAGTTGACATCAATGGGGAATGAACGGACTTTTACAACCAGTGTGCGAGCATAGGCTCAGGAGGATTTACTGATTACATGGTAGTGGTACACAGTGCAGTGTCGTTGGATGATGTCGGTAAGGAATTCCACAGGTGGATTATCTCTTGTGAGCATGTTAGTGGTTTCATGATGTTGATGAAGCTTCATCGAATAATACTACTTGCTACCTGGTAAGAGGTCGAATATGTGATTGTCACTGATTATTCAGAATGTTCATGAAAAGCTTAACAAAGGACTTCGAGGAATTTGGCGGGTTAAGTGTGAGAGATCATGATAATTGAGAAGGAGGAATCTTTGTGGGTTCTAGGTTTATGTAATTGTGGCTTAAAGCTAAGTGGGGGAGCGCCACTGTCTACAATCGGATCGTGTGGTTGTATGCTTGTGCGGTTTCTGGTTATCGGTGTATTGGTGGATTATTTACGGGAGTAAGTCGATCAAGGAAATCGATGAATATGTGCTAAACTTTGCCTTATCGATTGAGGTGCAGGATTTGGGAAGACTCAAATTTTATGCTTCTTGTGGATATAATGTACGAGGAAAATAATTCAGTCGATTGATTCTTTGAGGGTGTGTTCATGTGCTAGCAAAGAGTTGAAGTTTGGTTATATTTGAGGTCAGGTCAAAGTGGGTGACTCTCAACAACGGTCTTAGTGGATTCAAGAATTTAAGTGTAGTGCCTAAGGACTTGGGGTGTTCTACGTTATCATCGGTTATGCAGTGCAGTATTGGAGGAAGGGTAGAAATAACTTCACATTTGCGGAATGTCTTGTAGAATGGAAAATATGAGATGGTTCATGAGTAATGAGACGATGTGGTCTCGTGATGCGGATCACTTAGGATGAGTGCGGATTTGATTCATTATGCTGTTTTAATGGAGATATTATTATTATTATTTCTAAATCATGTCGAGGGTAAATTGGAAGAAATTGGGTTGGTTAGTAATGGTTGAATCAACATGATTGTGGCAATGATCAGTTCCTTCAGCGTGAAGTTGTACATGTGGTTGGTGGACGTGTGTGCGGGCTTGACAACCACCATAACTTTATTGATTTATGAGGTATTTGATTCAAATGGCCTTGTTGTGTAAATGGATTCCAGAAGAGTCATGACGGTTAGATCGCGACTTGAAGGTTGTATTTCCCGCGATTTGGGAATTTAGTTGTGTGTTGCACTGGTTCTTCTAAAATGAGTTAAGTGAAAGGTTTCTAGCCAATAAAGTGTATATTTTAATAGTAGCTCATGGATTATGATGAATTCTTGTACTCTCATATAGCGGCGTAACAGGTGCAGTGAGCGGCATGGGAATTGGAAGTTGAGGATCAAGATTATGGTTCGGTGTTGACAAGAATGTCACGGGCTTGGATGAGCAGGGAAGAATTCAGATGTTTAAGGTAAGATGGCCCTATCTTAGTGTCTCCTGAGAATGATGTTCTGTGGAGGAGGCATTATGCATTGATTTGCGGATTGTGATTTGCCTTACGAAATTAGTACGGTTGGTGGTATGGGTCTGCGGACTTTGCTACCTGAGCGGAAGGTCGTTGGAGTGTACCCCACGGGGAGATTTGTATAAGTGTTTCATGTTAGTCACTCAATTGTATAAGATAGAAACCAAGCATGGAGGTTATGGTATTATCGTTAGTGTGAGAGTTTATGCCTTGAAGGCGCTGTGTTCCTTTGGATATGAACTGTTAGAGTTGTTCGGGATTGAGACAGCTTGATTATTCGCACATGAGGTCCCTTGTAGCTTGTGGTGTTATATGAGCAGCTATTGTGGTCGGAGGATGTTAGTATGGTCAACTGACTTATGTGGTGCATGGTGTGATTTCAGCACAGTTGCATGATCATGTTTTGGTACAGTGTGTAGTGATTGATGCGATGTTCGTATGCTAAAATCGAGTCTCGTGGAGAATTCCGAATGATAAAAATTGGTTCTAAGGCTTTTTAGCTAAGGTTATAAGGAGTATCTTCAATCTATCTCAAGCTAATATGCTCACATGGGTTGCGGTGGCACGGGTAGGTGCACGAGTGTTAAATAGTAATTTTTGGACAACTCCGGAGCAGTCCTTAGCACATTCGAGGGCGAACATATGTTTAAGTGGGGGAGAATGTAATGACCTGACCGGTTGTTTATAGCTCTAGCGCGTCGTTCATCGGTTTGAAGCCTTGAGTAGTTTCACTTCAAGTATTATGACTTGTACAAATGGTTGTAATCGAATTTCGGGAAGTTCGAAATTGATATGGGAAGAAAATCCTAATTTCGGAAGCTTTAAGTTGAAAGAATTGACTAAGGTTTTACTTTTGAGTAAACAACCTCGGAATCGGGATTTGAAGGTTCCAATAGGTTTGTATGATGATTTCGGACTTGGGAATATGTTTGAGTTGAGTATCGGATCACCCAGAGCATTTCGGTGCTTATTATGGAAAGTTGGCATTTTGAAGGTTTATGAATTTCTTAAGTTTGGGTTGAGGAGTACTGTGGTGTTACCGATGTCCGTTTGGGATTTCGAGCCTTGGAATAGGTTCGTGTAATTTATGACTTGTGCGCGAAGTTTGGTGTCATTCCAGAATGTTTTGGTATGGTTCGGATGCGTTCGTCGAAGTTTAGAAGTTTGAAAAGTTTTAAGAAGGATTTTGGTCGTCGATTCATAACTTTGATATTGTTAGATGTGATTTGAGGCCTCGAGCAGGTTCGTGCCATGTATTGGGACTGGTTGGTATGATTGGACGAGGTCCCGGAGGCCTTGGGTGAGTTTCGAATTGGAATCGGATCGAAATTTAAAGTTGAGGAATGTTGGTTTTGGCCAATCGTTGGTGCAATCGCACCTGCGAAAAAAGAGCCGCAGATGCGACTCCGCAGAAGCGGCTAGACTAGCGCAGATGCATATTTTGCTGGGGGAAGGTTGAGACAGCAGATGCGGTCAAGTGTCCGCAAAAGCAAAACCGCGCTTGCGAGTGAGGCGTCGTAGAAGCGACTGTAGGTTATCAGGGCAAGCCGCAGGTGCAAAGCAATTCCAGCACCTGCATAAGCATAGATGCGGTTCCTGGAGCGCAAAAGTGTCCAGGTATGTTGGGCACGACTTCGCAGAAGCAGCGCCGCAGAAGCGTCCAAGTTGATCGTAGAAGCGGAAGGTTGTCTGGGCAGTGATGTTTTATAAAAAACGGGATTTGGCCCATTTTCTTCAATTTTTCACTTGGTTGGGGCGATTTTAGAGCTTCAAGGAGAGATTTGCATCAAGAAACACAAGGTAAGTGATTCCCACCTATTTCAAATTAAATACATGGTTTGTATAAGGATTTAAACATGGAAATTAGTAGGAATTGTGGGGGTTTTAGTAGAAAACCTAAAAATTGGTATTTTTGAATTTTGACCATGAAATTGGACATGAAATTTGAAATAAATTATATATTTGCGTTCGTGGTATTATGGGTAAGGTTTATGTTCAAAAAATTTCGGAATCCGGGCACGTCGGCCTGAGGGTGACTTTATCGACTTTTCAAGCGGAGTTGAGAATTTTAATAAATTGATTATTTTGAGTATTAGAGTATATATTTATGGATTTGCACATTGATTGACTAGTTTTGGAGTGACGGACATCGATTTGAGGTGTTAGAGTGGCATTAGAGCCGGTTAAGGAACTTCGGAGCGAGGTAAGTCTCATGTCTAACCTTGTGAGGAGGAAACTACCCCTAGGTGATAATTATTGTTATTTGCAACTAGTTGTGGGCGCTACATACGCACGAGGTGAAGAGAGTATGTACGTAGCTATAGCATGTTTATGTCCGGGTAGACTTAGGATTTTATCATGCAATACTTGAATTACTTGAACTTATTCTGTTGGCTTAATTAATTGAAATTATAATTGAACTTGATTTAGAACTTTCACATATCTTAGGCTTAGCCTTATCACCTAGAGTTTTTAGCAAGATATTTGACAAACGGTAACGATTTTATTCACTTTGTGATCATGTACTGTATTGTAAGCATGTATCTCGTGATTCGATAACTTCATTCCTTTTCTTGTGGAACGGGTCGAATGCGTCGGCAGTATATAGATGCATCTATGGTTCATTTCGTTCGACCCTCGGCAGTGTACATATTATTCTTGATCGGGTCGAACGACCTCGACAGAATCGTGCGTTATCGCTAGTAGTTCGAATATTCACAAAATAAACCTTCCATTAAAGCCCGGTATTTTATGGTATTTCTTATCTATTTGGTATTGACACTTGGAGATTTCTGAGATATTAAGGTAGAATAAAAGATCGAGAAATTTATGCTTTATAAGGAATAATTGGAACATTATGACACTACAGATTTACTCCACTATTATTGTGCACTTCATATCCGTTTTAATTATTATATCATTTTATTGGACCTCTAGTAAGTGTCTATGTCAACCCGTCGTCACTACTTCTCCGGGGTTAGGCTAGATACTTACTGGGTACGCGTTGATTTACGTACTCATGATGCACTTCTGCACTAAATGTGCAGGAACTAACAGGTTCATTTGATGATCACTTTGGCACGTAGGCGCACCTGTAGAGGAGACTTTATGTGAGTTCCATTCCAGGCTACGCATGGCATTCCACCGAGTCTCCATTGTATTGTTTATTTTATCCTACATTGGGGACAGATATTGTATTATTATTGTACTTCTTAGAAAATTCTCATGCACTTGCAACACCGGGTTTCGGGGGTTCCTACTGGTTGTTTGTTATTGTAGTTCACATAGTTATTATTTACCCTGTAAACTCCATTCTATGTTATTTATGTAATGGAGATTTTGATCTTGAAAGTAGTAAAATGTGTAAATAAATTGATAAATTAACGTTGGCTTGCCTGACGGCGGCATTAGGCGCCATCATGACTTATAGTGGATTTTGGATCGTGACACTGGCGAGAACAAAGGACTAAAACGAAGACAAAAAATCCGAACAAAGCAGACAAGAAAAAGAAGCCTTGAAAAATATACCTTGATAGCGAGGCCGGCTATGCTCCTCGATAAGGTGGCGTCGTCCAACTCCACTCGGGTTTCACCCTCCACATTGTAACAAAGGGGATCGAGGGAAGGGACCATGTTCTCTGTGTTTTTTAACAGGTCACGGTCCATGGGGATGTCAATGGTCCACGTAGACCCCTCTAGTCTCACTTCGAGCTGAGTAAATCCCTCTTCCACCATCCTCATCTCTACAGTGTCAAGATATGATCCCGTCCCATAGCCATCCTCGGCCTCGCCTTTGTCTCTCCCATTAGCCGATGAAGAAGAACCTCCAGCCAGTCGCAAAGTCGAGGGCCCCTCTTTCTACGAAGTATCAGAAACCGTTACATACAGCTCTTTGGCATCTGCCGTTGCAAAAGGAAGGGTTACGCCCTCTACGGCCTCAACCGATATTGGGACCTCTGACGCCAGCTCGACGTCATCTTCAAGTATTATGTCGCCGTCTCATGGATGGTAAAATCATCCATCACATAATCTACGTCCCGGGCAACCCCGTCACCAACATCCTCTGACCTTATCTTATGGGGTACGAAATTCCCATCGCTTGGCGACGATTCCTCCTCCTCGTCCACAAAACGGAATAAAGGTGAAGTCTGAAGCTCCATTGTCAAAATATTTGCAAGCGGAGAAGAACGATGTTGAGGAAGCGGTAGATGAGGCTGAAGACCGAGAAAACTTAGCCGCGGTCGAGGAGGGAACAGAAACTGAAGAGCGGGTAGGCCTAGTCGTGGTCGTAAAGGGGATAGACGCCGAAAAGGACGCAACTTTCCTCTTCCGGAATGCAGGAGGGGGAGCTCTCGGCCTCCTCAAAGATCCTCGGGCTGGAAAAGAAAGAATCAAAAAAGGTTATCACTATCAGCAAAGGCAAACTACAAGAAATAGGCGATTAAGAGGCCAAAACAACAAAAAACAGACGAGCTCAACGGTGAAGGAAGGAGCAGGCCCAAACTTCTTTAAAAACCTGGCCACTCACGATTCCCCATGATGTGAGGGAGAACTCGGCCAACCCAATCAGGAAATGTCCCCGGCCAAAGGAGGGGGCATAGTCTTGGCTGTATAAGAAGGGAATAAAAAGTTCAAACCCCACGACTAGAACAAGCAAATCAAATGTTCAACGAAGAAGGGTTAGAAGCTTACGAGAACAATTCCATGTCTCAGGGAAGCCGTCTACGTTGGACACCACGTCCTCGGTTCTGACGAAGAAAAGATTGTGCCACAACTACCGGCTCGCCTTATCCTCCAGCTTCACCACTAGGCACTTTCCCTCTCGACGGCGAAGGTTTAATATTGTCCCACTATAGAAACTAGAGGCAAAGAGATGCATCAAATGTCGAAGGGTGACCTCGACCTCAGCGAATTCCACGAACTTAGAAAACATCCTATGAGCTTGTATATTTATGGCACGAGTTGAGTCGGACAAACGCTGTAGAAACGGACAGAACTCCTCCGCCAATGGGAGAAGGGGAAGAGTGTAGCCAATATGAAAGGGGTAGGCATAGAACGCACAATACCCAGGGCGGTGGACTTGTACCACGTCGTGCCCTGCATGGACCAACTCGACGTGAACGGGAATATCATATTTAGCCCTAAGCTCTAATAAATCGGCCTCTTTCATCGCCGACTCAGAGATCTCGGGCTCGGCCTCAGGCGCCTTTGTAAGTCAGACCTGACTTTATCACCACGAGGAATTATCTCCTCCACCATGGGAAAGTTCTCATCATCCACGGCCACTGAGACGCCCTTCACGTGAGGAGGCAAAACCATCGCCAGGGGGACCGGGTCATTTCCCTCACTGGAACCAGAAGATACTTTAACCATAGTTTCGAAGAAACAGAGGGTATTCAAATAACAAAAAGTTAAACGCAAAGAGGATCTCTAGAGTAGGGAAGGAGAATACATAGTAATGGAATAGGAAGAGGTGTTAGGTTTCTATATGGGAAATCTGTAAAACACAAGTGTGGGCCCCTCAAATCCCTATTTATAAGAATTCGGGCATCTAAACCAAGAAATTATGTCATTATTACCTAGCACAAATATCGAAGTGACAGATCCAATCAACAGACGCACGCGAAATGATGCAAAGCATCGGGAAAATGCACAATAATAACGCATGATGTCATGACGTCACTTTGATCCAGAAATGAACAACCCCAAAAGTTGCGGCTCACGAAAGATCACGTCGCCATCTCGTCCCATCTTCTCGACCATGACAAACAGAATCCGCTTATCAAGGGCGTCTGAGACCGACCTCAATAAGCGAAGTGTCTAACTGTACATGTCAAAATCTTCCCTAAAATATTTAGGGCAATATAACACTAAGGAATGGGTCAGTCGAGGTCGACTAGGAAGCAGCGACGTTTGTGGTCGAGATGTCAACAACGAGCAAGATCGAACACCATTAGCAAAGTCGTAACAGCTAGTTTTCAAAATGGGATATTAAAGAGAATATTCTAGTGGACATTCTCGGCACTTGTACTATTAGGGTGTATTAGGGTATATATATATATATATATATATATATATAAAGAGATAGTGATGTAGGGGATGCAACATTCATCTGATAAGAACAGACTTTTGATAAAAGATTCTCTCTCTTATAAAGATACAAACATTACCTTTTCATCGAGATTCTTGCTGATATTATTTTACACTTTTCCATCATATCCGATAATAACCCAAACATTCCAGGATTTGTCTATCACTCATCATTGTCAGGAGGGACAATCATTCAGTTCATCCTTTATTGGGTGAACCACTTCTCCTATTTACTTAAATGTCAT
The DNA here is from genome assembly GCA_005239505.1 of Nicotiana paniculata. Lineage (NCBI taxonomy): Eukaryota > Viridiplantae > Streptophyta > Magnoliopsida > Solanales > Solanaceae > Nicotiana > Nicotiana paniculata. The sequence goes on along the minus strand of ML322481.1, from coordinate 176,624 downwards.
TTGTTGTTATTTATCGCTAGTACTTCTTCCATGATTGCTCATACTTTTTTGGAACGTTTAATGCTTGTTGTTGTCAATCCACTTCCAGATCTGTCTAATGTTAGTCACATTTTCAGAATTCACATCTAGAGATATTATTATTAACTATGTTTAACCCATTATTATATAAACTCAATTATTTTAGCCGAAAGTTATACTTGTCGAACATATATATCTATATAATCATGGGAATAAGGAAGGTGGTGTGACATGCCTCAAATGCCAGCATCTCTATATATCCTTTTTCCTGATTTTTTAGATTTTTCTCCTTATTTTAATATTATTACTCACTTATTAGAATACGTTTTCCTATATATCATTATGAGTCTTAAATAACGGGAAGAGAAACTTAATTATGAGTTAAAAGTAAGCACTCCGAATTAGAAATGTATTTGTTTCAATTACTATACAATTTCTAATTAATTATTTTACCGTTTGCCGTTTCAATTCCTTATTTGACATGCAGCCAATTTCCAATCAATCTCTCTTTCTATATATATATATAGTGGTCATTGGTTTCATCCCAACTATATTGTGGTCTAAATTGTTTTTTATTATCTTGTTGTTTAAATATCAAATATTTTTAACAAATATTTATGTAACCACACGCGTACTAAGAAGATGATGATGATATTATCAGTATCACTATCACTATCGAATTTCAAAGAGTTATTGGGCAAGTTTGACAAGCTTTTTTTTTAATGGAGTTCATCCAATATTAGTTTGTGCTTGTATACAACTTTTACATCAAAGTTATTTTTCTTGCTTTTTTTGGGGGGGGTGGGGGGGAGGAGGTATCTGTATGGATATTGCAATGATGATAATGGTGTCACAAACATTTTTCTGATCTTGATTCATTTATTATTATACTATGTTATTTTCTAATATTTTTTCTCTCATTTTACCCAATTAAAAAGGTGTGTGGCATCTTTTATTGGCCAACATTTATATAGCCCGCTTGGTCATGAAATTTTTTTCACTTTTTGATCCAAAAAAAATATCACTTTTTTTTTAAAAAAAAAAATCACTCTTTTTTTCGAAATCAATGTTTGGTTATAAAAATTTTATTTTTTTCACTTGAAAACGAATTTTGGTTTTCAAAACTTTCAGTAACTCACAAAGATTCAAAAATAAACCAAACTTATATTTATGTCCAAACACAACTCTAATTTTCAAATATCATTTTTGACTTGAATTTTTTTATTACACTTTTTTTTTAGAATTTTACAATTCTTATGTCCAAACGCCCACCTAGAGCTTTGTATATTGTGACTTCAAAAAATAGACCAAATGATGTAAGAAAACTTTTTCCTTTGTTTCGTGTTTTTATATAGCAATTGCATGTTACAACAAATAGTTTTCATCTGATGGTATAATTTTTTTTAGATTGACGATTCTTGTTACTTAAAGGCAAGAATAAATTTATAAAGAAAGTATAAGGTAAGAATCAGTAGAAAAAGGGACGAAAATAAGTTGAGAGATCAGGGAATTAAAAAGAGAAAACAGTAAAAAAAAAAAAAAATTTAAAAAATAGAAGAAAATAATAGGCAAAATAGTACATGACTGGAATGTAATTCAATGGTGTAGTTTCTTACTTTCATTTCATGTTGTCTTAATTTAAATTTTTTAGAAAATCAAAACTACTATTAGAGGAAGGACGAAGACAAATGTCTGAATTCATTCGTGTATCCAATATACTGGGTGAATGACATAGTTACCCATAAAAATAAAATTATTTACTCTTATCTACCCATTTGTTTTTCTACCCATCAAACTAATTACATTTGCTACCCATAGTAGTTTTTGGGGGGAATTTTCTCTTTTTTCTCCAATTCTTTTTTATTTCTATGCTTCTTTTCTTTTTTCTCGTTTTCTTCTTATTTTTTCTTTTTTCTCTTTTTCTATGCATTTATTTTTTCCTAAATCATATTATTGTTATTTTTACCATAACTTATTTCACACTTAATTATGATTCCTTTTTTTCTCTTTATTTGTTGTTCCTTTTCTAATTCCATTAAAAAAAATTCTTTTTTTTTCTTTATTTCTTGTTCCTTTTCTAATTTCATTTAACTTCCTTTTTTTATATTCTTTTTCTCTTCATTACCTAATTTTATTTACTGTTTTCACTATTTTTTATTATTCTTATTTTTATACAATAAGAAAAAATAACTGATATAGTAAATATTTATTCACTTTTTTAATATAACTAATATAATATATCTTTTGTCTTTTTCATTTTTTTTAATTCAATTATTAACTAAAAATATCAATTGTCATTTTATCTAATTCACTGAATATCACACTGATTGCTGCTGAGCACCATAAATTACATAATCTGATTCTAAAAATCAACATGTGATTGACATGCTTGCCATGCAAACCTTGATCTCCTTCCCTACAAATATCAGTACACACTCTACCATTAGCAGTAACACAATCAGTTATGGAGCAAGAAAACATAATCTACGGCCAACAAAATATACTATTTAGTATATAAATGTTATTATCAAATAAAAGTACAAGTAGCAAAAAAGACTTGTAGGACCATATGATACTAATATGGTATACATGTATACCAATAGAGTATATGATTGCTCTAGAATATTGCTATAACTATTTGTGACTATACTACTGTACCAAAACATTAAAGGATGAAATATAAGTATGAGAAAATTGCATGCTCACATTGCAAGCTAAATATTCGCAAAGCAACTTGCTCATTCCGTATACTAACAGGGTATATAGTTGTATGAGGTCGTTTCAATAATTGCATATAACTATAAAAACTATTACATAATACACATAATCTATGTCCATCGGCACAAAAAAATTCCTAAATAATTTTGTAATAGAATTCACTTTAAAATGCAGCTAAAACAACCAAAAAAATGTTCAAACTACCATATGATACTGATATGGTATATAACTATACCAATACGGTATACAATTTTACTTGTTAATTCCCGGCAACTATATGAATATACTAATATTACATAACACTCATGCATAAAGAGAAAAATAAAAAAATAGTGTACAACATATTAACATAATAAAGTATTTCAAGATATTGTACTATATTTCTATTATTAAAAGAAAATCAAATAGTGTACCAATTAAATGTAGCTAATACAATCAAAAAATGATTCAACTAGCATATGATACAAATATAGTATATAACTATATTAATAGGGTATATAGTTGTGCGAGGTCATTCCAACAACTGCATATAACTATAAACACTATTACACAATACACAAAATTTATGTCCATAGGTACAAGAAAATCCAACACAGCAAAACAATATCATATAAACCATTTCAGAATAGAATACACTTAAAAATACAGTTAAAACGACCAAAAATATTTCAACTACCATATGATACCAATATGACATATAATTATACCAATAGAATATATAGTTATACTAATTAATTCTAGGCAACTATACATGACTATCTACTATTACATAATACAAATGCATAAAGAGAAAAATCAAAAAATAGTGTACCACATATTAATATAATAATGCATTTCAAGATATTGTACTATTATACTATTATATAAAACAAACGCATAAAGAAAAAATTAAAATGATTACATAATACATATGCATAAAGAAAAATTAAGAAAATTCAAGATATTGTACTATTCTACTATTACTAAAGAAAAACCAAATAGTGTACCAATTAAATATAGCTAATACAACCAAAAAAGATTCCAATTAACATATGATACCAGTATAGTATATAGTTATACCAACAGAGTATACAGTTGTACGCAAAGAGTTTAAAAAGATTTTTTTTTTATTCTATTGTTAAACTGATATAATATCAGTTGTCATAATCTAATTAACTCAATTTTCTGCATCATAATCTAATATCAGTCAACTTGGGAAATCCTCTAAACCTGAATTGCCAATTTTCAGCAAAACAATACAAATCAACCTCCGGACCTCCGAATTCGATTCCGGGCAAACACCGTTCCAAGATTATTTTCATAAAAATCAAACTTTGGTCAATGTTTCCAACTTAGGCTTCTAAACCAAGAACCAAAGGGTCCAAAATAACCCGAAACTTTTTCGGAACGAAAACAAATCTCGCAAGTTATAAAACAAAAATTACACGTGTAAAGCATCAAAAGGGAAAAGGAGACGTAAATACACAAAACATTCGGTTGGGTCGTTACAAATGATGACTACCAATGCAACCTTACAATTTTGTGGCAGACTAAAATGTTAAAAAATTTATTCTTTTTTGATAGATTTTGTTTTTTAGTTTTTTTTTCCTGGGATGGATGATAAACACATGAAAGGAAAGGTGGATAGATCAGATCATACATCTATTTAGAAAATATAGGGATACTGGCAACGTTAGAAAGGGAAGAAAGAGGAAGAAAGGAAAAAAGGATAGGGGATGAAAGAAAAAGGTTGGAGAAAAGTTAGCTGCAGAGAAAACAAAAATAGGAAGATAAATGACTGGATAATTATTTTTTATTGCATAGGTATATACTGTAATTATTTCTAGAATAGGTAAAGTCGGGTAATATTTTTGAATAGAATACGTATATAGCATATTTGCTCTAATATATAATTAAACTAAGAATCATGTACTAAAAGCACATCACCACACAACAGTACAAATTTCTTTAAATTTCTTTTTTTCTTTTAAAAAAAATTCTAAATGCAATTAACTCAGCTCAAATTCTAATAAGAATTATATATTTGTGACTTGATCAATATATAGAAATATTTCATAATATTTATAAATAAGTAAAAAAAAATTATTTCTATTTGGATTGAATTTAAAAATAAAAAATAAAACCCATAATTTATCAAATTGCACGAGCAAATTCTCTAGTGTATAACTAACAAATCATAGCATTAAAAATACCATAGTTTTTTAAGCATGTATAAAGACAAAACTGCCCTTTCAAAAACTTTAGTACACCAAACCAACCTATCAATAATAAATAATCCCAGCATAACTAATCTCAACATACTAATACACCCTATTCAGTACTATTCTTATACACCCTACCAAACGACCCGTCGACGGACACATCTTGCCTTAGCAAAGCACATATAGTTAATAGTCGGTCAATTCATAGCTGGGAATTGATGATCCATTGAGATATGATATCCAACAACATTCTATCAGTACAAGATGATGGGAAAAAACCATTTACTTTCAACAGACGAAAGCAGTCTCCTACATTTCCATCACCAGTTAAGTCCTAAAGGGAAAATGGGTTAAGTAGTTCATGATTTCTTGTCCTCACAAGACATATATATTAAACATCAACACTTTCAACAGTTTTAACAAGTGAGGAAGTTCAAATTGAACAATGAGGTTTTACCCTCCGCGCATATGTGCACCCAACTCTCCAAACTGATCATCTGCTTCCACGGTGTCATCTGAAAGGCGTACTGCATCCAATTTCTGCTTCAGCACTTCTATTGCATTGAGTACCAATTGTGAAGCTTTAACTGCACCAGTCGTTTCAACAGTGAAAATAAAACTATCTTCCTTGGCATGTATCTCTATAAGTCCAGGTTTTCCCATGGCTTCACATTTCTTAAGCACCTCATCATCGTAAGTGTATGCCTCAGGATCAACTACAATAACCTGCAAAGATGAAATAAAAAATAAAGGCCTAACTTTCAAAAGAGACAAGAACTACGACAACACAATCTGAAAAAACTTCAAAAGCAACTCCACAGAAATATATCAGACCTATAAAAGGAAAAATCCAAAAGGAACTCACTGGAGATGTCTCGAGTTGCTTCTTTCTTTGACCTATTAATCCATGTTTCCTTATCATCTGGCTAGGTTAAAAGCTGAGATCTTCCTCATTTTCCAGGTTTCAGTAGATTGACCACTGAGTAAGTGCAGAACGAACTAATTCTGTATTTTTACCATTCTTGTTGAGAAGAAAAATGTTTAACCACTCATACAAATGATTTTGACTTGTAGCTCAGATTGGAATTTGGTGCCTTCTCTTAGAATTAAAATATCCATATAAACCTCTGTGCCGAAAAGCTATAGCATCCTCAATTTCCAGGAAGGCATTGTTTAGGATTGAAAAGGCTCCAAATCTAGTTTTTATTAGCCAAAACACCCTAGGATTACATTCTAATTCTTCAGATCTTATAAATTTAATGAAGTTATTGCTAACCAATAAATACAAACATCACTGGACCCTAGTGCTGAAATTCCATCTCTTTTACAATCAAACGATACAATCCAATGTGCAATTTCTTTTTACTTTCTTTACAGTAATCAATGTGCATTTTCCTTATAAGCTCTTAGAAAGTCAGCGTAGGGAAAAAAACCAATATGCTATTAGACCCAATTCAGATTTGGCAAAAAGATGATGCTTCACGTGAAAAGTTTTGCTTACTCGGAGCTAACAACTATCCAGAAATATTAGTTTTAATCCTCTAGCATGTTAAACAGTTCTCTGTCATTACCCCTTAATAGGAGCCACACAGAGTTCACTTTATTGGCAGACAAAACTTAAGAAATATAAAGCCAATATTACCCCGGCCCCAAACAACTAAGGGCACCAAATCAACTTTTCAAGAAAGGAGGATGGGATATGACTACTTAGGCTGACTTCCACCTAGTTTTTTTTGACTTTTCTTGCTATGATTTTCTCTATCATAACAAGCTCTAAGCATCCCAGCAAAAGTCATCATCCTAACTCAGTTCAGTTGTGTGTAAAAAGTAAATTGCTCCTCAGATAGTCCTACTAATACACTCCCCTGAAAGAACATTGTTGTTGTGAAAAATACTACAAAAACCTACAATTCATGGACAGATTCCAGAAAGCACAAAAAAGTAACTAAAAGGATCACTTTATACATTAGTTACAGCCACTGTTACCAATCAGAAGAAATAGTAAACAAAATGGTGATATGCAAAAACAGTTCATGTTCCACAGTTATTTATACCAAATATGAGGAGCTTACTCATATTTTATACACAAACAATCTAGGACAGCTGTATCAGCCGATTAAACTCAAGTACTCTCCCTCTATCTCACATTAACTATTCTACTTTTCTTTTTTCTTTTTTCTTTTCATCTGAAAGTGTCCAATATTTCCAGAAAAAGGGGATGCCTTTTCTTCGCAAGAGCACAACAACAACAGAAGACACCGAGCATAATAAAAGATCTTGATATGAGCTCAGGTTAATGGGGCAAGAGGGAGTGTTCATTCATGTTCCTCAGTCTCACCAAATAAAGCATGACATGCTGTCCGTAAAGAAAAGGTAATAGGAACCACAGATAGTGTTCAACAAATCAGACAAAAAAGTTTAGACATAGCAGTATGGCATTTTATGGCAAAAAACATATAACGTACGAAGTTCAACCAACCTTGTTTTCAGGATCAATGTCAAAGACTTTCGTGGGACTACTGTCTACTAATTCTCTTTTCTCCTTGACAGTCAAGCTCTCCATCATGTCCTCATTGATGTAGATATCTGGTTCATACATGAAAGTCACAGTTGCTGCAGGAGACCATTTCGCATGATCTTTGGCAATTCCTTTTCGTGCTATTGCTCTTAGCCTTAACTCCTGCCCACGTCGTAGCTTCACAATTATGATTCCTCTGCATAAAATAAAGCAAGACAGTAAATATCCTATCTAGATAGTTAGCATGTACAAACCAAGACATTCAGCACAATTGATCTCCAAAATAAGCATATTAGAAAGAACATTATTTCCTCATAATACCGGTGACCAGAGATAAGTCTGAGTAAGATAAACTACTATCCTTCTTCATGTGGCACTCTCTAATTAACACTACCTTCAAAACCATTATCCTTAAGAGAAAGAGACTATTTATGGGAGCTTGATTGATATCTGATCACTTTCTTCTAAATAGACAGGACGATAATTCAACAAAATTATAGGATCTCCTGCACTCCATAGAATGAAATATCAAAGGCACTTTAATGTGCATCTGCCCAAAAAAAGAAAAAGAAAACAGATTCACCAACTGGAAACCAGAATCATGTGACCCCTTTGTAATCCCTCAGCCAAACAGGACTACATAAAATATCTCATAAACACCAACATCAGTCTGCAGTCTCTATCAAAAAAATCACCTCATGAAAAGAACTATCCCACAGCAGAATGATGTAAATCCTTGTTGGCAGCTATAGAGATAAAAATACCCAGATATTCAAAGACACCAAAAAAGATACCAACAAATCACTCATTCCAAAGTCCAAAAATGGCAACTTTACTACTCCTCTGTCTCAACTTAACTACTATAAAAAAATAAAAAAAAAAATTTCACCATCGAATTATTCAAAAAATGTTACATCTTATGCAACCAAAGCTTTAATCATTCGAAAGCATATCGACCCTACTTTGACAAGTACCACATATCATTTTGCCAATTTCTGAAAAAATAAACTATAAACCTCTCTATAACTGGTTTAAGGTTAAATACAACTTACGACCCCTAAAGTGAAACATAGAGCGTATTGCTATTGAGGGCTTAAGACATACATGCACAAAGATATTTGAGAAGAAGACAAAAACGCAACAGCAAAAGCAATAATATCGCCTCAATCCCAAACTAGTCAAAGTCAGCTAGGCGGGCAAAAAAGATTAACTCGTTGGAGGAGTTATCATAACCTGGCAAAGCTTAATGCCAATATACATAAAAACGCCCATATGCATAAAAATATTCAACACAATAACTCCAACAATAGCAACAAAAACAATGTGTCACCCTAAACTACTTTAGGCTAGACGAGCAAGAAAATTCTAGTAACTTTTTTTTGAAAAGGCGCAAGAAAATAGTAACTTATTCGAAGATTTATCATAGCCTGAGAAGCTTAATGCCTATATATACAAAGAAAAGATACAAGTTATGTACTTGACACTATCAAAGATTTTTTTACACTTACAGCGAACTTTAACCTATGACTTTAACCTGTGATAACAGATTAATCCATTTTTATCAATTACCAATTAATGTTTATCAAGAAATTGACCTGTAATTAACTATTAAGCGACCTACTTGTGTCAACTTTTCAGTCCATATAAACTTAAAACTCTATATAAAGCACCTAAATTGTATCAGAATCTAAGTTATATACAATGTCAGTATAAGGAATTTCTACACCATCAGGTCATATTTACCTGCTGTAGCAGATAACCTATCTTCTTTTCAACATTACAAATCCCATATTTTAAGTAGGCTTATTTACAAGAAGAACAGCAATAATGCTTCAGTTCCAAACTAGTTAGAGTCCATAAACCAGCAAAGAAAAGAAAAAACTCACTTATTGGTAGAATTATCAAAACCGGAGGAGGCATCGGAATAATCAACAGGGACAACAGTATGATCCGAACTCAACAAATCCTTGCTAGTAACATCAAGCGTCTGGTCACTAAGGCACTTCACACGGAGGTAAAACTCAACGGAACAGTACTCGCACTGTCCGTCACCGTCACACGCGTCACAGTCACGCGAGAAACGCATGCTCATTGCGCGTTCGCTAGTGAGCGGGATGAGCCCCAGACGATGAGATATGAACTCGTCGTTGAGGACAGAGGAATTGACCTCGATTTCAACGAGGTCAATGGCGATTGTTGGGACTTCTGCTATCATCACGCGCCGAAGCGCGTTGGCTATGCTGGCGTCGGTGTCGCGCAGCTCGAATTTCATGTAGTCGTCTTTAACTTCACGGATTTTGATCCTTGGGAATCTCTGGTACGAGACGCCCTCCATTTTTGTTGCTTGGTGCTTTGTGTTTTTGGTGGGAGGGTTTTGGAAGTGAAATAGTAACTGAGGTATACTTTGGCTGGGTTTTGTAAATTTTTAAAGAGTACAGAATTTGCTTGTTGATCCTCTGGGTCTGGGATATTTACAGATTGGACCCCCTTATACAGGCAAGGCAAGGCCAACATTTAACTATGCGATTATAAGTCGCAAATGTATACTGCAATTTATAAGTCGCAATCGATAAGTGCAATTGTAAGCCCCCACTCCTGCAATTGATATGAGTCGGTTTTTCTCCATTTTCATTTATTTATATATAAATTTTACTCTTCATTTATTTATATAATTAAAGATGTGCTTTGTTACATTGAAAAATAACTCATTACTTCGTATAGGAGAAACTTCTATATCAAGAAATGTAAATGAAGAGCTACAATTTTGAAAACAAAATTATATATAACAAAAAATGGTCTGAATGAAGATCTCGAGTGGAAAAAAATTAAAGGTGTTTTATTAAAAATATAAATCGTATTCAATAAATGCAATTTATAAAATCATTTTGAGAATGTAACTTCTAAATTGCATTATGCAAATGATAAATCGCATTCCATATATGTGACTTATATCGTGTCTGCTAGTAACACATTCCATATGTTCTTCGTTATTGTTTCCATTATTTTCTTTTCATATTTATTAAAAAGCCATGGCACTAAACTGTTGAGCCAAAATTGCATATTTTGAAGAAGAAAAAATACTTTAGTCTTGATAAATAGAGTTATATGGTAGTGATGAAATAGCCCAAGTATGCGCAATCTGAACTGAACACTGCCATAATAAAAGAAAAGGTTACACAAAAACATTACCAGCATGAGTGTTTCACTAGCTATTTTTTCTTGGTTAATCGATTTACACAAGATTTGATTTTTCTTGGATCTTTTTCTATCAAAATATTCTTCTCTCACATCTTCCCTGTTCCTCGTTATTTGGTTCAAACCCCGAGAATAGAAACATTCTTGAGCACCATGATTCCAGCTTAGTTGAACTAGTGAATTCCGGATACCAATGGTTAAAAACAAAAAACATATATTGAAAGTTTAATCAGACCAAAATAAAAGATAAGTTAAAAATATATATATTAAAGTACCTAGGTTTATAAAGTTTCATACACTGCGCATCTAAGTCTATGAACTAAATGGACAGAAAACAATTATACAAACACCTAGAAAATCACACTCCAAATAGCTGGAGAACATAATATTAATTTGACATGGTGAACCATGTTCAACTTGGTAATTCAGGAGATGAAGAAAATATTGCTTTGTTCAAACTTCACTGGAATCTAACAAAAAAGGAGGAACAAGGTGATGCTGGAAACAGAAAAAGTTCCATCTGTTTTAAATCAAAGACATCATTTCATGTATAGAGTTCAGAATCAAGAAGGAAATCCTTATTCCTACCTAATTTTAGGAATTCCTCCTCAAGAACCCCAACGTTAATATGATTCACCCCGGACAGGACATCCTTGAGCAGTAGAGATTTAACAAGTGATATAACTGAAATACCAGCTTCAGGCCATGAAACACACAGGGTTCCTCTGATCTTCTTCAACTGACATCGGCTCAATAAAGCAGCCCCCAAGCCATCGACAACACTTCCTGATGGAAGATAGTCTGCGCATTTTACCAGTGGTGAATCTTGATGTCCATCAGCCTTTGCTTTTCTCTCTGCAGATGATTCCAGCTTAAATGCAAACGCTTCATCAGGTGAAAGTTTTCCTCGAAAGTTATTACTACGAATGGAGTCCAGTATTAAGACCTTTTCAGGAATAATCTGTTCTCCAATCAGTAGCTTTGCCACTGCATGAGATCTCTCTGCAGTAATTGGATATTGTACGGACACAATCATAATCAAGTTATCAGCTTCATTCAGGGCATATATATTGCACGATTTGTCTTTTAGAGAGGGCTCGACTGAATTGCCAGAGAATGGGATTTCAGGAAGGATAAGTGTTCCGACAAGGGCTTTGGAGGACACATGATGAAGAACTTGAAGCGATGGAGAAGACATGGCAATGATGAGGAGAGAAGGGCGAGAATATTTCTCCTGGTTAGGTGTTGAAAACAACAGTAATAGAGAGGGAAGAGGAGGAGACGGTGGACAAAAGTTGTTCAGATCTTCCAAAAAGAACCTTGAAGGTGGAGGGATTTCCGTTAGTATGTCTTCCATCTCTATTTGGTCAACCTATAACCTGCAAATATTCAACAAAATTATGTATTTGTCACTTATGGACACATATCCCATGATTGATATAGGCTATAAATAAATTCAATTGCCAAAGCACATCACCAAGTCACAGAGCTTAAGAACATAGCCTTCCGACAAAATTTGAAGATCAACAAATGATGTGAGTCCATCTATCAAGCCTAGGTTCTTATAGCAAGAAGGGCAAAAGCTAGAGAGTTGCCACAAAGCTCTAAGACATAAGGTCAGTGTAAAAAATTGGAAGATCAAGCATAAACAATCGAGATCATAACACAACTACAATTGGAGATCACCAAATTGGCAAGACAATCCAAATCTCAGTTTTAGGAGGTATGTTAGCAATGCTATCATGTATTCTAAACTTGGATTGATTCCACATTTTTGAGGTGATCAATGACATCTCTCCAAATGAGTTGCTTATAGTATCCAGCCATCTTTATTATCTCGTTCGCCGACATCATTGAAAAAGATAAATAAGAAGGAAACCAACAAGACCACATTCTGGAAGAAAAAACAAGACTTGGTTGCTTAACAAGCTGCGAAGATTCACTTCAATACTATGGTTTGTAGATGTCCTCATCCAAATTACTACTCCGCAATAATTATATTTAAAAAGAGGAGGCTAGCTGGCCCACATGGACTAGACTGGGGAGTAGCTTAATGACTATGATAACTACTGGAGAAAATAACCCAAGAAAGAAAACTCTACAAATATTTGTCCATCTTAAATAACACTTGATCAGTGGCAATCAACTTTCCTAATGTCAAGAGGAGTCCCAACTGATTGATTGGCAACATGAAGTCAACAATTTTAAAGAAGGTGTTTGGATAATCAAGTACTTTTTACTAGCATATGATTCTAAAGTACTTCCATAAGAAAACAAGAAACACCTTTCCGGAAGGAAAAAAACGAATAAGTGAAGACAGAGAAGAAAAAATTAATAAAACAATAATATGAAAATGAGAAGTAAAAAGAAACAGTTTTATGAGACCAAAAGCTGAATCAGCATGACATAAAGGGCAGTCAGTGCACTATGCTCCCGCTATGCACGCGGTCCATGGAAAGGCCGGACCACAAGGGTCTATTGTACGTAGTCTTACTCTGCATTTCTGCAAGAGGCTGTTTCCATGGCTCGAACCTGTGACCTGGGAGTCACATGGAAGCAACTTTACCAGTTATGCCAAGGCTCCTCTCATGAATCAGCATGACATAAGAAAAGGAAAAGATAAAGAGCTCCATGGCAAGTGTAAACTTGACAGGAAGCTAAATAAAACTAGCATGAAGAATGCAACCAACTCGAGCAAGAAAATGATAGATGTCTTGGCTCAGCTTCCCGTATTTTAGCATGAAACAGTTGCATTAAAGCTTATTTTCAAACTCAACTTAACCCAAGAATATGTTCAAGAAGTTTGAAGTGAGCTAATTCCAGAATCCTCAAGCACTAACCTCAACTTCAATGAGCTTGAACCACAAAATTATTTTCGATCGTCAACATCCAGCAGAAGATATAGAAAAAGAAGAAAAGAGAACCGGAAAAAGGGAAGCAGCAGATTTCCAGATTTTATGCAAATTGGTCACTGGCTGGAATAGAAAAGTTATTGAATATCTAAAAGATGTGGGAACAAACACAGTATTCAAGCACTACACCAGAAAGAGAGAACCTACAGGAAAAGATACTCCAGTTCTCTACAAAAGACTCCGTATTTCTACTGACTGGAATAGTTGACTGAAGACAATAAAGTCATCGATTCTAGTTCCAGACTTGGATTCCTTATTAAAGAAAGTTCCAGACTCAGTTTTTCGCATCCCTATAAATGACATGTCATCCACACTTGCTTTAAATTGCCATAAGCAGTGACTAGCCCATACAACCAAAATAAACTTGCTAACATTTTTGTCCTTTTTGAGAAGAATGTATTTTTTTAATCAGATAACAGAGAGTACTCCATAAATCAACAGGGTCATACCCATAAAATGTGAAACTCCTTGTTATTTAGGATAGGAGAAAACAGAAGGGTGAACCTTCACCGAAAATGAAAGGGTAAAACTGCTTCTGTAATTTGTACATTACTCCTCTACTTTGTAATCCTCATGAGGGTTCTCGTATAACTAGTGTTCTTGGTAGACAACAGGATTATTAGTTATTACAGATATTAAATAGAAATTATCTAACATAGTAACTTTAACTCAAGAGTCAAGGGCTAATGTCGAGGGAGTGAATGGAATTTAGGTAAAAGCACAGTTAACTGGTCTGGATTCAAACGCCAGACCTTGAAATTAGTGGTCTGGATAATAAAATGGTTGCATTTTCTTGAAAGAAACAAAGATAATTCGTTCATTCACAGCAACAACAACAACAAGAATACATATAAATTGTTAGTCATCATCCATACCAAGCACCCATTTGTTTGACAAAAGTCTCAAAACAGTGGCGGAGCTAGAAATTCCAACAAAGGGGTTCAAAATATACTAAAATGTCGCGCTTAGGATTTAAACATGTTACCTGAAGCAATTTTTGAAACTCCTTTGCCCTTAAAATAGAGTCTTTCCTTATGTCAAAGAGATTCAACTGTTACGCAGTACAATTTTCCTGCGAAGGGCAGTGGCGGAGCCACTCATTGGCAAGGGGAGTCAATTGACACCCCTTCGTCGGAAAATTACACTTTGTAAATACATTAAATTATTAATTTTATGTATATATACTATACGTTGACCCCCCTTGATTTTTTCGTGTGCTTAGTTTATATTTTGACTCCCCTTAGTTAAAATCCTGGCTCCGCCACTGGCGAAGGAGATTCAATTGAACCCCCTTGGCACAAGCTAACTCCACCCTTGTCTCAAAGCGATCGCGTGCTTAAATAAAGATGATGAGCAGCTAAATTTAGCATATTTACAAGTACCATTCACAAAAAAAAGGTGTCCAAAAAATCTCCTTCCTAGTTCAGAAAATAATTTTTCTTTTTTCAGCTTTCGCCCCAAGTAAAGAGGTGGAACTAAGTCATTGTCATTCAACGGAACCCACTGCTTTCAGTTCGAACTTTGTATACATATGCAAAAAATAAAGGGGTGTGTGTGTGTGTTGGATCTGTCTCTTCCAAAGTACTAAAAGAAACTCAAAATGTAAAGACAGATACTAAATCTACTAACCCTTTTTTCAGGAAATCAAACGGGAATCAAATAAATATGTATAATCTTGTAAAAAGGGATAAAATTGATTATGCAAATTTGAAATTGAGGCTTTCTTTATACAGTGAAAGAATTGTTATTTTCAAATTCAGAACGAAATTTAATTGGGAAAAGGGATTAGGGTTTTTTGTGTAATGAGAAAGCGCAAGAGAAGAATAAGGAACTTACAGGTAGATTCCGCCGGAAAAATGTTGGAGAGGAAGAAGAAGATGTTTCTTGCAGAAAATTCAAGGTTGAGTGAGAATGCTGGTCTTATTGTTTTAAACCTCTTTTTCTTTTTTACCTTTTAATTGTAATTAGGAATTTAATTTTGACATTTTATTTTTCTTTCATGCTTTTCTGAAAGTTGGAAATAATGGTTTAACGCAAACAAAAAAGGAGAAGAGTGTGATTAGATTTCAGGAAAAATGGTTAAATTTGTTCTTGAACTAGTTCAAATTGAGCAAATTTTTCTTTTGTTATTTTGGCGTAATATTTATTTTTGCCTTAAAGGTAAAAGTTTTGTTTTGGAATTTCAATCGAAGAGTAATTTTAAACTATAGTTAAAACTTTCGCAATTAATTTAGATATAATTTTTTACATTAATGGGCAATAGCAAAGCTAGATATGCGACAATTTGCCACTATCAGAATGAACCAAAAGTTTAAGAGACGACAAAAACAAAATTGATCAATTTGAGATAGTACATGAGCATAGTTGGCACTTTTTAAATTCTTTTAGGAATATTTGTACCATTTGAGTTAACATGTGTGTAGTAGAAACCAAATAAATATTTCAAATTTATCCCAAAAAAAAAAGGAATCACTTATACAATGTAAATCAGAAAATGAAAAACGGGATGTTAGCTTATATTATGTTTGAATAGATTATATTGCTTGTCGTCGTTTATGATATCATGCACTAATAATAGGAAGAATGAACTTGTAATACTATAAAGAAAAAATAAGGTACAAGGTAGAATTATTTTTTAAAAATATAGGATAAAAGATAAAATATGATCACTTAATAATAAGAAATGGCAAGATAAGAGAAAAAAATAAGGTCACAACGCAACCACATCAAATTGGTCATGGAATGACACTTTTCGTCGTTACATAATGATGGATTTAACAATACGATATAATAAAATTTAAATAAAAATCAGAATAAATATATTTAAAGTAACAACACGATACAGACTATCCAAACAAGCTGTTAGACAACGAATGTCAGTCAATGGTTTGGAAATGAATGACTACACAATGTTAGTGATGAATTTTGTTTATTGAAGCTATTTAACAAAAACATTCACGTTAGTTGCTCAAAACAAGTTCATTTTTTCTTCCATCTTGTATTATTTTCCAAAAAACTTTTAACATTTTAGCCATCTATCCTACATTACCTAGAATTAGAGGACGTAGCTAATCAGGAAAGTTGAAGGGGAAACCGAACAATTAAACTTATTTTCGGTACAACTATCTCAACTTATTTGTGACTGAGGCGTAGTTATTATTGGTATAACCATCTTATATCCAATACCCACTCCGACTAATCCAAATTCACGCTACATAAGGTTCATTAAAGGGGAATCACGCCTACCATGGATTTATAATGCAGGTGGAATTTCCGTTCAATAATGTTGTGAACATGTTTTTCCTGAGCTGAGGGTTTATCGAAAACAGTCTCTCTACCTTCACATGGTAAGGATAAGACTGCACCGCACACTACCTTCCACGGACCTTGTGAGATCACACTGGGTTTGTTACTATTGTCGCTATGGAATTTTTGTTTAAACCATGCAAGAATAAAATGTGATTTCCAGCACAACAGGAAACTGCTGCTGAAGTTCCATGAATAAGTTTATATCACCTCAACTCCCTTCGGGCGCGAAAAGCTGGCAGCAGTTTCAAGTCTGTCTATATTAACATTAGAAGTCATTATGCACATTCTTGGTGCCAAAAAAATTGCAAAAAAGAAATAGGAAATACGACGAAAATGTCCCTATGCCAGTTTCAATAACCAGAACCAAAGCATCAATTTCTCAGCTCATCGACAAGTTCATAAGAGCATTTGGTTGTTTCCTTTCTGCAAAAGAAGAGCACAACAAACACAAACAAGTAAATCAAGAGACTCCTCCTCATCAGCTGAGCTCAAATAGCCAAGAAAATAACACAATGTGAATGTTATTTCACAAAGAACTTAGCATACATGTAGAATTTCACAGCAATGATCGAAAACATATTTGCGATTAAAAAGAAAGGGATAGCGATTCTGATTTGAGAAAAAGCAGGAATGTCCTCAAAAAACTCTCATGGCGTTAAAGGAACATAAACAATTACATACGCTTTTTTTTAATTGATTAAAATTTTACATGTATTGTATATATACCATATAATTCATAAAAACTGATCATTGTGATGTCTTTTTCCGCATTTAGCATCCAAATGAATTAAGATTGATCAACTACCTTCACATGAACATCACACCAGTAGAAGTCTTGGGGCACGGTCAATCTTCATGTTCATCTTCAGAATCTGCACGAGGTAGAACACAATTAAGGACCGTAATTGAATATAGAGAAAAAACAGTTCGCCCCACTGAAGGAGCCATTTAGTTTCTTAACTGCTATGACCAATAACATTTTAATGGGAAGACCATACACCATTGACCACTAGAGCAAGGAAAACTCGCTATGAGCTCTAGAAAGTGAACAGAAGCAAAATAAGTCAGTGTCTACAGGTAAATATAGGGCTTAGAATAAACATATGTTGAAAAAACGGATACTTCGTATTGGATGTTATTGCTAGTATCATCTGCCAGGCCAGAATAAATACACAGTTTTGAAATGCGTCAGATGACAGTATAAGTTTTTGAAGTTCCTATTTCTATACTTTGCAGACATGGATGTACGCAAACATGTTTTCTACAATCCCACATCGAACCCAGCTTGTGGAAGCAGTAAAAACAGTCCAATTCGTTTAACTCCTTGTTTTTAATCCTAAAAAGTGTTGACACTCTTATAAACATTAATTAAACCAAAAGTACTATATAGATGCACATAGAGGTATGGACTAGAAGCTATTTGAGACTATGCACAAAAACCAAGTGATCCTATTTGAATTGTGTTCTAAAAAGTAGATACAAAAATTTTCTCCTAAGATGAAGCAACTCAACATAGTTAGAGATCACTTGGTAACATTGCATAGAATTTGATTAAATTCATGAAGGTACATATTGGAAATAAATTCTGCGACATAACCAAAGGAAATTTCACCATTGTCATAGTTATTAAGAGCATGGGTAGCACAAACGCCTGGGTTTTTATGGGAGTCTATGGGTCAGTAGGAAGGGACCTATATGGAGTTCTGTGGAAATCATGAGTCAAGTTCCAAACACAAAACTAACAAGATTCCGTATCTCTCAGTCACAGACAAAAACAGTGTAAATGGGAAGGACCAAAGGACAGCATTTTCACAGTGAAATCCTCCTATAGT
Organism: Nicotiana paniculata; assembly: GCA_005239505.1. Lineage (NCBI taxonomy): Eukaryota > Viridiplantae > Streptophyta > Magnoliopsida > Solanales > Solanaceae > Nicotiana > Nicotiana paniculata. The sequence goes on along the minus strand of ML322481.1, from coordinate 157,921 downwards.
GAGTTCTAAGGTGAGAGAACATAGAGTTTCCTCGTACATGAATTGGGTTCCTAGGGCCCTGAGTCAGATATTATTTTTTGTGTGGGTAGCAAAATGGGAAGCCATTTTATGCAGAGAACATGAAGAAAGGAACGAGAGTTCAGATCATATGGTGTTTTATGTGCAAAAAGGTAGGAGAGGATGTCAATCCTCTGCAGTCCTTTGTCTAATGCATACAGACTATGGTGCGCGTGGAAAATGTTTGGTGTTCATAGGTGATGCCGGGAACTGTTAGAAATGCGCTACTAGGTCAGAAATTCAAGAGGAAGAGATGAAAAAGAGAACTTGATTTCCACGCATGTTCTAGATCCCATATTCCTCTTCTCTTATTATCTTTATTATGTCAATTTTTTATCAGAAAAGCAGGGCACAAACAACTTTACAACCGCTTCATCATCTTTGATCCATAAAAACATGAAAACATCACCTTATATCTCACATAAAATAAAACATAAAAACATCATAAAATGTCATATTTGGACTCCAAAGTTTGGACAGAGAGAAACTGTAGATGTTTTGAGGTGGGAAAAAAATATCCACAAGCTAATTGCTGAATAGGACAAAACTACATTTCTATCCTTCAACCAATAAGTGAAATGCATGGAAACGTTACATTTGCACTTTCTTTTCTCTTTCACCATGCAAGGAGCAAATACTTGAAATAAAATTTAAGCTATGGCTTTACTTTAGCCATGATTTGCAGTGAACAATGTAAGATCAAGATGTTCAAGATAAGCATGTGGTTCTTAAATTTACCAGAACGAACATCCTCACTCAGTTGGCCCCTTGCTTGGATTTGTTTAACAAGCATCCGGTATATCAACACCCACCAATATATATGAAGAACCATCAAGCAAAATAGAAGAGAATTGAAGATATAATAATAGATTGGTCCATCCACATTGTGTTTCTCCTTATCCAAAGTCTGGAGAACTTCATAACTGCATTAACAGAAAAATAAAAGAACTTTCACATACTCGTACACAACTATTTCTCAAGAAAAGGGTAACATTAACTGGTAATTTCATATTTCTGCAGAAAACACAAATGAAGTTTTCAAAAGAGAACTAAGCGTTAATATCAATCTACCAACAACTCCATAATGCTACACTAGTTGACCATATTAAATCCTCTGAATTAAGAACTGAGCACTAATACACAGCTAACTTAGCTGCCGGCAACCAATGTGTTAAGGATGTGGCATAAAGCAATGCAGGGAAAGCTGATATAAAGCATAAAGAAGTATATTAATTTGAACTCCATCATCAACAAATGATAATGCAAATTGAAACTAAAGGCAGTGAATAACACATAAGATGGTGCTTCTTTTTTAAGAAGGTTGAATCAAGAAATGAAGGGTTCGACAAGAAAACAGAAAGCAGTTTTTTTGTAAGTAGGAAAAAAAGCACCTATGATTCACCTGGTACTCCAAAGAACCCAGAACGGGAAGTATGTGAGGCGAAGTACAATCCAGGATAAAACAAAAAGAATAAATGAAAAGCTAGCAAGAGCTTCAGCACCACTGTATTTGGACATCTTTCCGATTTCGAGGAACACATCACTGGCATCATGAAGAGCTAAAACTACTGAACCGACACGTGCAAACCTGCAAATAATAAAAGCAGAATGCCAATAATGTTACATGCTGATTACTTATCTTTATGATAGCACAGTACTCATAGCTTTACGTATTGATGGCATCATGAAATTCAGTTGTTTACAGTTTGTGATTCGTCCCTTAGAAACCTCAAAAATCTTTATTGCTTTTCTGATTCTTCTCCACCACAAAATATTTTGAACATGAATCATCAAGGCAATTAAAATTCGACTTCACATTATTGAGACAGTTGTCCAAAGAGCATCAACCTTGTCAGTAGAAGAACACATTTGCTATAAAAAATGAAGAATAATTTGTACTATAACTTTTGACAATTCCTCTTATGAGTAAATATGTCTTGATATAAATGGAAGTAAAACATATATGCTTCATCAAAAAATAGGGAATCAAACCAAAATATGACACTCTACATATTGCAGCCAGTCATCTACACTAATCGGAACCTCAGGTGCTCGAAAAGCTTTTCAACATAAGAAAAAATATGAACGATATATATACAAAAGCTGTATGACTCCTTTCTTCCAAAATTGTTAGCATGAGTGTAGGAGGAGTCACACCTATGCTCTTGGGTATTCAGAGAAGGCTTTAGTACAATTATATTTTTGAAGGAAAGATTTGGATGTGTCTCCTTTACTAGCATAATGGAGAGGTTTTTAAGAGTTCTTCAATAACCATCACCTTAGTTGATCTTCGTCGGAAAGGTGTAAAATTCATTTGGTATAGGGTGGAAGAGTCCAGTGTAAATGCATACTTGATCGTTAATGGATCAGGACATATGAAAATAGTAAGGACATAATGATCACAGACTATTGATGAGGATGTATATATACTTTCATTATTCATTAGTGCGTGTTCCTCGAGCCATTAGAAAATTATGATTTACTTTCTGGCTAGCGATGAGGGAAGCCGTCCTGGAAATGGACAAAAGGGAGAAAAAAAACTCACATGACTTGGTGCTATCTTGCAAAAAGTCAATAAAAATTTGTACCAATTATTACTGCACTCTCTTATTATGGCCCATCCTTACGTAATGAAAACAATTTCATCCTAAAATTTCCTTTCAACATCGATCTTACTAACCCACAACCCAACCTTAATGCAACATTCTCAAGTAGTGTAAACACAGATTTTTAGTACTCGTTCATCATATAATAGTAGTATCTCCGACACTGCTATAGCTGATATCATCTCATTTTGACCGACTTCCTTTCACACACTTGCACGCTTCTAAAAACTGGTTGAAAAGTACATCCATCTTTGTCTCATTGATGAATACCAACTCTATCATCCTTATGTTCGATGCATACCAACTCTACCCCTAGCTCCGTCAGCCCCACCTTGATAATGAACCTTTTGCTTGGGTGATTTATCCCTTTACATTCCATGAACAAAACGATTTTGAGCTCCGTATACATTATTCACAATCCTCTCCCAAACTCACCTGTTAATTTCATCACCTTGCCTCCAAACTCACCAAGTCCCTCTTTTATTGCATTTGGTCTCACTAACCCCTCTTCTTCTCCCCACTAGTCACTTCCCTCTTTGTTGCACTTTTCGATTAGGATGCCAATTATTCCCCCCTTAAAACTTTGAAATATTATCCTCAAACAGAATTAAAGCCCGTATGTGAGGGGGCGTATTGAAGACATAATTAAGTAAATAAACGTGTGCTCTCTCTAAGAGCTTAAGCTTATAGATGAGATGGTTAGACACTTCAATTATTACCACTGAGCTACTCCTTGACCCAGTAAGTATTCTGATTTAACAATCCATCCCAACATAGAGACAGGTGCAAAACTTATTTGCTTGCTGGCTGTTTGCCTCAATCCTTAGACTCTTGTTCATGTATTTTTTCTTTCTTGTTCATTTTTTCTCCGTGCAAGGAAACAAATTATATTAATAAGAGCAGAAAGGTCAAAAAAGATAGAGGATACGACATAAAAAAAAAAGTAGGCAGAGATGCTAGGTTGCATTGAAACTACTTTCCTATCATCTGCCTATCTATTATAAATATGTCCCAACATTAACCTATTGCTTTATACCACAAGGATCTTGGTTTCTATCTACTTTTTTTATAACTGCGAAATCCCGGAGGGCTAGTGGCGCACAGCTCGAAAATCGACGGATAATGAGCTCGTCCATCCACCGTTGTCCACTTAAATATTAGGCTCTTGTCTGTGGCACAGTTCAAACTCATGACGTGCCTAATCACACAATATATGTTGCACTCTTACTAGACAAAATACCCGGGAACTAGTTTACATCTACTTTTTATCTCAAAATAATCAAAATATGGACAAGGACAAGAACTAACCCATAATCTGCATTCTAGAAGATCCCCTAAATCAAACAACTCCATGAGAAGCACGAAAATTTGAACATAATTTACAAAATCCATGTGCGTAACATTTTTTTTACACGTTCAATATCGTCGTTGAATTTGGATTTCACTTCTCTGTATCTGATATGAGAAACTAGTTGATGTAATGTTTTTAGCATGCATCTGCTTCCAGTTAAAACTTTAAACTAATAACACATAAGCCCCCTGCTTCAATCGTGTTTGGCTCCAAGAAGTTGAATGCCCTGAATATTTCTGTCCCTTTACAAAAGATAGACTTATACCAGCACAATCTCAGCAAATAAAAATGACCTTTTATTTAGCGCTATAAGCTCACCTCCGCAGAAACACACCTGGATATATAGGAAAAGGCGATAAGAATCGCAGTGGCAAGATGATGACTCATCGAAACTCCAAAGTCAGAGCGTCTTGTCTCCCAAAATATTAGCGCAAATATGGAGTATGCATAGAACCCGCCAGTATACATGTACAGTGCCTTCAGTTTGGACCTAAATTTACACAAGACAGTCACTCAGATAGGAAGAGACTGTATCAAAACCATGTAAGCTAAACTAAAATTCATCAGCTCTAGCTTTTGAAAATGTTATTATGATTTATGGAAAAAGAGGCCATAAACCAGTAGCTTCTGTCTGCAAGAATCACAATTATTTCCCAGAAAATATATAGGATGTTCTATCTGAAACAAACCATTTACTCTTGCCTGCAAAATTTACCACTTATTTCTCAAAATATTAGCAGTCACCACCTCATCCTCAACCACCCCCCTTCAAATGCAACACAGAAGAAAACACAAAGGACAGAAGTTAAGAAGCAAATAGAAGAGGTCTTACTTGTACATCTGGTCAGGCCAGACCTGATCACCGGGCCCTACCCAAAAGTATTTGGTTTCTGTCAACCAAGGCTCATTGTATGTCACCACAAGTGCAAAAACTTCCGCAGAGAGAAAATATATACATTTCCATGCTGATTCCATGAATTTCCGTATCTTTTTCCTCCGATCATCAGTCTCATTTTCTATCCTTTCTTGTCCTTTCCCAAATATTAACCTTCTGGCTACTTTCTGCAATATGTACATAAATTCCATGTCGAAAAGGAGATCATCAAGAAGAACAATTCATGTAGAAATAAGTGGAGAGGTACTACCTATTCTAGAAGCAGCATCACATGATTCTACAGAAAAGAAATTCCAAGTGAAGACTAGAGAAAATTGAAAGGAGGAAAATTAGAAAAGGATATAGCAAGAGTTAGACTTTACATGATTAAGTTTGCCAGTTCGCCTCAAACTTGACGACTCTAAAACACAACTATTCACGTCTCTTTAGAGAAAATATGCCTCATTTTCATCAACTGCTCCGTGCCTCTATCATTTCTAGTCAGTCTGCCTCTTCTTTTAAAGCATAGCTTCTTTCAATTGGTGAATCAGAAAAGCTTTTTATTAAGTGTAAACCATTTTAATCCTTTTCTGTTCCCTATAGGAACTGTATCTTTCTATTTTTATTTTTTATTTTAATTCTGTATAATATCGGACTGAGATGAGCTTAAATGAAGCGACAAAGTTAGTGAAAATTCATATAGCCGACCCCAACGTGCTTGATCGAGGTGTAGTTGTAATTGTTGTTGGTGATGGTATACTGAAATTGCATATTCAATATCTATAATTTGCTTACTTCTTTCTTCCTAACCGCATTAATATCTTAACATCCCTTTAGCTAAAATTGTCCAAGTAACACGGCAATGTTTAATTGCAAAATATTTGTGCCAGCTGCTTTATTTGCTAGACAAGAAAAGGAAATATGGAAAGGAAAAGGGAATCTGCATCATTTTGAGCACAATTATAGTTTTTACTTCTATTGCAAATACTTTAACTAAAAGTTAAGCAAGTAAAGGTCTATCTGATAATATCACAATAAGCATCGCAACAACTTTGCATCAATGGTAACCAAAGTATACTCCCCTACTCTACACATAAGCAAACGATACCCAGGAACGTGAGTTCTTCTCCTACTTCAAGATTGATTAACCAATTTAATGTGTACATTTTCTTTATGACAGTGGTATTCGGGCCAACTTGCGCGCACCTCGACTATTCCACCGGGTACCTGCTATCTCTAGCAGCGCAGGTATCAGGTAACTCTGCCCATCATGACTTAGGAGATGGAAAGAAATCACGTAGAGATTTTTCTTAAAAAATTTTGATGGGTGCTTAGAACCTTGAACCAATCAAAACACTCATTCTCATGAATCTCATCATCCTATTTTGTTACAGGCACTTGCCAAGGATATGACTTTTGCTTCTAGAACTAGTGGTTTTAACTGAATAGCTAAAAACTTCAACTCACTCAAAAGACCAATTCTCTCTTCTTCTTTTTCTGATAACCCATAAATCCCCCAACGCCAGTGGCGCACAATTCGAAACTCAGTGGATAATGTACCCGTCTCCGTGGGCGGAGCTAGAGACCAAGGTACGGGTTTCGCCGAGCCTAATAACCTTGGTCCATGCTCTGTATTTATCTTAAAATTTTCATTTAATATGTATATATTATTAATTTAGAAACCAGTAACTTGCTAGAATCATGAACGCATAAATTTCAAATCTTTGCCGGTCCCACACTGACAAATAGATCCTACAATTTACATTTAGATTCATCCGTGCCACAATCACCAACACTAACAAAACCCCATCTAATAAAAAATTCACAAAATTGCCAAACATCCACAAGTTTCAATACTGAATCATTGAACAAAATCTACCAAAAAAAGAACAAACTTTTAAAAAAGGAAAGTTACCTCAAAAACAAATCTATCAAGCAAGAATCTGACAGTGGGAAAGAAGAGGGCAAACAATGGAAGAACAGCGAAATCTTCATATGCAGGGTAAGATTCATATTCCCAATTAAGAAAACTCCCAATTTGAAGCACTCCCATTATCTCAATTTCCCAAAAGATTCAATCTTGCATATGATATATGTGAAATTTTTGATGGGTTTGCATGTGAATTGAGAAAAATCCGGTTTTTTTAGACCCTTTTCTGAGTCTCAGTCTGAGTTGGAGTGCGACTTTGGGGAGCTTCGTTTAGCTCGAAAGATTGGATCAAGTGGAGGATGGTGGGTCCCATGCCAAAGGCACATTTACATTTTATAATTTTAAATAATGGCCATTCAACTATTGAATAATTATCTAGATTTTAAATAATTTTATATTTGAGTTATTTGTAAAAAGTCTTAAAGCTTAAACATTTTCGATAAATATAGATAATCATTAGATATTAGTTAAGAAACACTAACAAAAATGATTAAACATTTCTCAAATCTCCTAATTATAATTCTATTTTTTCTTTTTAGTACCATTCTCGCCGATATCATTGGAGCCAAAAAATAGTCAGGAAGCAAAATAATAACTCATATTTATGGCAAACCAATCAAAGGTTGAGACTATGAAGGACTTTTTGGATACGACTTGACTCTTTTACTACTGCTTGAACTCTTATTTGGTATGTTGATATTTTCTAAAAAGTATTTCTATTTTAAATTTTCAGTTTCTAAAACTTTAAAATAATAATTGTTTTTATACCAATGTAAGTGAAAATATTATCCTTAATTCAAAACTCATTTTAGTCGGCTATCTAAAATAAAATAAAAAAATTAGCCTGTGATTTTCTTTCTAGTATGACTCCATTTTGATATTTGACATTTACCATGTTAAATATGGTTATTTGAATTATATGTAAATAACCCTAAAATTTAAACCTTCTAGATAATTATAGATAATCGTTAGATATTGATTAAGAAACACTACATGAAAAAAGGCTAACATTTTCTCAAATCTCGTAGTGATAATTTTATTTTTTCATCATTATTATTGGTGTCATTGGAACCTAAAAATAGTCACAAAGTGAAATAATAACTCGTATTTATGAGCTCTGGCAAAGCACAAAGGTTGGCACAATATGAACGATTCTTTGGTTACGACGTGACTCTTTTACTACGACTTGAATTCTTATTTGGTATGCTATTATGTTTAAGAAAAATATTTCTATTTTGAAATTTTAATTTTACAATATTATATATATTTCAATAATGATTATTTTTATAATGATGCAAGTGAAGATATTATCCTAATTTAAATTCACTTTAATCGGCTATCTAAAAATTTAAATAATTCTTTGGCCGGTGAAATTTTATTCCAGTATGACTCCATTTTGAGTTTATCGATATCCCTAGCCACAGATTTTAAATTTTGAATACCCTAATTACATATACATATTTTTTGTTATTTGAATCATTAAATGTTAGATTAATTGATTGTTACTATATAGCATTGCATATATTGTCTTAAAATTGCCAAGCAGTTTTTTCTCGATACCATACTTGGCTTAACCTCAATACAAACTACTTAAATTATAATTAAATTCAAATTCGAATATCATATCAGCTTGTTAGTAATAGTGATTTTTTTTTAAAACGACACACAGTATAAAAAAATATTCTAAGATATCCTTATCTTATAATCTATGTATTTGAGTTAAAAACAATATTTGAAATCGATGAGAACGACTTCCAAATTTTTTACACTCAACAAAGATGAAACAAAAGAAGAAATTCGTTGTCGTCTCTTATTTCTGATTTTTAGATTTTACATACATTTTTTTCTATATTTATTTTCTTTTATCTTATTTTTTTTATGTTTTTCATTCTTTTGTTACACAAAATTAATTTATTTCGTAATAAAAGGATGAGTTTTAATAGAAATTATCTACATAAGAACTTTATTTATATATTTAGTCTTTGGTTGAAATTCTGTCATATTTTTCTTTTGGCTTTATCTTATCAACCTAAATGATAGAAATTAAGCGTCCACCAAATTGTATAGAGAACCCGGTTCTCTATCAGTTCCCACCGTAAGCAACAGACTGTAAAACCAAACAGTATAGAAAACCAGGTTCTCTATTTGTTCCCACAGTAAATCGGCAATAAATAAGGAACACAGGATTTTTACGCGGAAAAATCCCTACTCAAGGGGATAAAAACCATGACCTACACTGGTAGGATTTCAACTTCACTAACTTGCAATACACCCATTACAATCCACTTTGTAATGACTATATTACAAAGACTTTGTTATGCCCCACACATTACGATGATGTCATCCCTCGCAATATTATATTACAACGATGTTACGTCCTGCAGTAACGTACGTTGAATTTGTCGTAAGATAATTGACATCAGTTCAAGGACAAGATTATTTCAGAGATTATAAGTATTATGCTATTTCAAACAGGTGACGAGTAAATTCGTGAAGGTGAAAGGGTAAGCAAATCGAAGAAAAAGAATTTTCATCCAAGTTTAGCATGTTGGGATAAAAATTCGGGCCGAGCATTAATACCTGTTATTTATGGACTAGTATCATACAAGGTACCACATGGCCATGATAGTAAGGTGTACAAGGTATGTTAAAAGCGGGTATCATTTTAAGTAAGTTAAAATAACTCTTAATTATGCAGGTAACTGATTAATTATCGGATACTGGGACACTACCTAATTAATCCAAATATTTGGATAAGTACTACATAAAAATGTGGCAGCCCTTCTTTAATTTAGGATGACACTTTAAGTCTATCACATTAGGTGGCTATAATGCACCAAGGACAGTACATGAAGTCATTGAGTATACAATCCTTTTGCTATAAATGTTCTTTATTTTATACTATGATAGAAATGAGTCTGCAAAAGGGAAAAGGGCCTCGCTGTTTGAGCCAAATCTATTTAGAGGGGTTGGCTTCAGAAAACATTGCAATTTGATATTGCAAGATTCACCTTACAAATTTCGTTATCTTCTAATTAAATATGGGACTAGATTTTCCTTAAACTTACAATAGTTTGGACCAACAGTAATCATGTACATCAAATGAAATCCAACAATAGTGTTGGAGGTGAGACAATTGAAGGGTGGAACGTTGATGACCTTTTTGGTTTACATAGAACCTTTGACTTTGAGCGTCGCCGTCAGCCAACTAGGACCTTGGATGGCCTTGACCATTAGCAAGTTTTACGGCAACCTGGAACAAGAGGTGGGCTTATTAATGTTGGAAAATATTATACTGGAATATACTAATAAGAATTCCAAGCGGTTGCTAAGGTATGTTAAGGCTATCCCTTCTTTCTTTTGGCATGGTCCAAATTATACGGAAGAAACGAGCAAACTCATGGTTTCCATAAATTAGTCTATTCATAGAAATACTAGGGGTGTCTAAATTCTTGATTCCCCGTGTGAATTATTATTATCTTCTGTTCATGGGTCTCGAAAATATGTATGTTGGTAAAGTTTATTTCATGATATTAATTAGAGGCATAATGGCCTTATAACGTACCGAGAGATTTTATTGACGTATTTCATACGCATTTACATATGCACATTGAACCATGACCAGATGGCATTATATACGCGTATATATGTATATGGGATATGAGAAAATGTTACGGCGTTATATACGCACCACCACCTGATCAGCTAGTATATGATGATGATGTTGCCCACAGTGGCTGAAATATGATTCAAACGGCGTTATATACGCGTATATATGTATGTATATGTATATGGGATATGGGAAAGGTTATGGTGTTATATACGCACCACCACCTAATCAGCTGGTATACGATGGTGATTTTGCCCACAGTGGCCCATATGATATGATGGGATGCCCTCAGAGGCTGATGATGTTATGAAACATATACATACAGAGTTATCCAGACATACAGGTTGAGTCAATTACTCTATGTTTCTTCCATGTCTCTAATGCATTTATTTATGTGCCTTACATACTTAGTACATTATTCGTACTGATGTCCCTTTTTCCTGGGAAAGCTGCGTTTCATGCCCGCAGGTCCTGATAGACAGGTCTAGATCCCTCCAAGTAGACTATCATCTCAGCGGAAGATGTTGGTGCGCTCCATTTGCTTTGAAGTTGCTCGTTTGGTTAGTATGATTTAGACACGTATTGTTTGGTAAGGCGGGACTCTGTCCCGACCTTTATGATATTTATGTACTCTTAGAGGCTTGTAGACATACATCGTGTATATAAAGGATTGTACGGCCTGGCCGGCCTATGTTTTGAGTTTATAAAGGATTATGTTGGCCTATTAGGCCCGTATGTCATGTGTATGTAATAATGTAATAAGAAAGATACGTTGCGTTGGTACTCGGTTGGGTAAGGTACCGGGTACCCGTCGCGGCCCATCGGTTTGGGTCGTGACAGACTTCAACTTCACTAACTTGTAATACACCTATTACAAGCCACTTTGCAACACACTTATTACAAAGACTTCAACCTATGACTAACTCTAGTCACAACACAAACTCAAATGTTTATGATTTACAAAAGACCTTCTACAGAAATGCTTCAAAGTAAGCTAGGAAGAAGTTACAAATGAAGAACAAATAACAAAGACTCAACAAACCTAAAGACTTAAGATATCTTCAGTCTTTGCACCTGGTCCTTGGTTATGTTGTTCTTCGTTCTTGATGTTCTTGAGAAATCACTTGCAAGATTGACACACACTTGAGAGAATGCTTGATGAGTTCTTGAATGTGCAAGTAATTTGTTTTTGTTTTGCTTGATGTTAATATCTCATTTATGATATCACTTGGATGATGTAAGCAAGGTAGGTAAAAAGCTTTCCACATAAAATTGACTTTTCCCCTGTTCATGTACTGTAGCGTGTGCAGGCAGAAACTTTCCAGTTGGAGAGTTGACTTCGTATAGTCACCTCGGGAACTGGTAGGCACCTGTTCCCTCAGCTGTTCCTTCGACTCTGAAGAGTTTAGCCATATCCCAAACTGGATCCCAACCTGAAACCTTATGATCTTAAGGTCTTGAGAATGTTTAAAGCTGTAGAGTTGACTATATGACGACCAGGGGAACTAATCCATATATGTTCCTTCTGTTGTTCCTTTATCTGATTTTGTTGAGAATTGAACCAGACATCTGACTGGTTACTTTGAACACAAGAGAACTAATGATATCAAGTTCCTTATCTGTTTCTCTCATGAAGTTTGTCAAATCATCAAAACAAAAGACGCATAACTTAAAAATTTCCCCCTTTTTGATGATGACAAACTTAGAATTGATATTCCCCCAGAGAACCAGATATATTCCCCCTGAGAACCAGATCTCCACATTGTTCCCCCTGCGAATCAGCCATATTCTCCTTGAGAATCAGATCAAAGGAACTGATCACAACTGGTTCTTCAATATTGTTTGGCAAATCATCAAAACACAAAATAACATAACTTATCAATTTCCCCCTTTTTGATGATGACAAACCCAAAACTAATGTTCCCCTTGAGAACTAGATTCGTCACATGTTTCCTTGCGGATCAGACCTATAATCAACATGCTATCAGCAACGTTCAACGTTCCCTCTGCGAAGCAGAATTATCTTTCATGCACAACACAACCTATCAATTCGATTTTGTTCCTCCCCATGTTGACACCTATATAACTTCCCCCTTTTGGTATCATTGAAAAAGAATGATAGAAGAAGCACAACCAAAAAGAAGTTCAGTAACATTAACTCACGCCACTTGGGCAACACAATATAAGCAATAATAAGAACAACAAGTGAATGCCATTGCACAAAATAGAGTGATTGCCCATAGTAGAGTAATTATAATAAAAGCATAGTAGTTTCAACAATACATAATATGACAATTTAAACAACTAAAGTACCAGTGTCATCAAACATAGGGATCAAAAGAAGATAGAAATTCAAGGGAATTTGGAAGGAGTGAAAGACATGGATCACTGGGCAGGAGGAAAAAGTAAGGGGCTAAGGTCTTGATGAGCTTGTCCATTCGTTCATTCACAATCCTTTGATCAATGATCATCTGCTCTCTTAGATCCTCCACCTATTTCCTCAATCTTTCATTCTCACCCTTCAACTTGTCATTCTATTCTGCCAAGGGTCCACGGGGACCTAGTTCTCTACCTATCTGAGCAGGCTAAACCATCAACCAAACCACCAAGAATCTCCCCAAGATTCTCCTCAAGAAAAAACTCAGTTCCATGCACATATAGAATCAGAGTAAATGTTGGGACTTGGAGGAACAAATTCAAAAAAAAAAATTTTTTTTTTTGGAAATCAACAATGTCAAGAAGTTCCTCCATTTTTTAGCAATATCAGAGTCAACACTCTGCCTAACAGCACGTTCTGAGACTTTAGAGTCTTCTACCTCTCCAAACCCGATAAGTCAACCTTTTGCTTATGTAAGGAACTAAGTTTCTCACTCACACTACCCATTCTTTCCCTGAGCGGCCATGTCTCCCTCTTTTTCTTCTCAATCTATTCACCCTTATCATCTGCTGCATCTTTCTCACCCAACTTTCTTTTCTCAATTTTTTTTTTCACAAGTGAAGATTTTTTCCACTTCATTCTATCTTCCACAATCACCACATCAGCAAGTCACATCAATCAACCTACTTTTCATCAATCCTTTTTCACTGGATTAAAAGTTCGTTTAAACATAGAACACAAAAAGAAAAAGATCATCATTAGAATTAACATCCTGAGAAGGATTCGAGGCACCAAGTACATCATTCAGTTCCCCCTATTTTCAGCACATTCACCGATTTCTCCATCCTTCAAGGCTTCTACAAACCCATCAACAATTTCAGCCTCAATCTCTAGAATAATAGATCTATCTCGTTCTTTTTCAGTTAAAGTCCCATCAAAATCTACCAAAGACTTCTTGGGTTTCGATTCAGATGGAGTTAGAATTTTGGGAGGTGATAGAGTTGGGTTCACTTTTGGAATATTTTGAGAGAAGGATTCTTTTTGAGATAAGGTTGATTTAGTTTTGAACAAAAGAATCGGTTTTGGTTGGGTGTGAGAGAAGGAAATGGTTTTTTTAGGACAACAGGTCAGTTCAGAAAAGGTTTAACATTTTGGACTACAAAAACTTGGAGAGAGATGGGAATAAATTAATGACATTACACTTCAGCAGTTTAAAAAGGCATATAAGTATTGAAGAGACTACTAACCTGAGTCACAGGAACCAGGTTCCTTGACAATTTTTGAAAATTTAAGCAAAAACTCCTAGAAAGGCAATGATACTCTTACTTGTTTTGTCCTGAAACTGCCATGTATGTATACCAGTTACCGGATAGATTTGATTTAGATGTTGTCAAAAAACACTTTTTTAGCAAAGTACCTTTTCTTCTTAACATAGCCAATCATCGAGGGATCGGGTCTTTAGTTAAGCTTGATCAACCCCAACTCCAAACGATTTCTTTCAAAGTGTTCACGGCTCAACGCCTTGGTGAAGATGTCTGCTACCTGGTCCTCCATCATCCAGAACTTCATACAAATCAGAACCTTTTCAACATTATCCCTCAAGAAGTGATGTCGCACATCAATGTGTTTTATCCTCTTGTGTTGTACCGGGTTCAAGCTATAAATAGACCAAAGTCTTCAAGATGTTTCTTGATCTCATGATATCAAGCATGACCCCAGAAAATATGTCGTTACAGATGTGCTCTTTCTCAAAGTTCCTTGGCAACCTTCAAGTGAGAGTCTTTTGGGCCAGGTTCCAATCACAGACTGAAAGCCTAGGGACCAGGTGCCACATGTGGTTAACCCTTAATCTCATTTTATATAATTATTAGCTATTTTATTAATTATTTTATCTATTTTTATGGGTATTTAACAAATAGCCATTCTTATTTAAATTGTAGCCTAATTAAACTTGGTCCCTAACCTAATTAAATAACCCATCAGACCCCAAGCCTAATATCCTATTTACTCGGTCCAACTCAGAGTCAATCTTGACAGTTGATCAAATTTGATCAACGGTCCAGATCTCTCCCTTCCTTAATTAGACCTAGACGCCTACCCTCCCCCCTTCCTCTCATTTCCCCGCTCAATCGTCTCTCTATCTCCCTCTCCCTATCCCTGGTTCTCTCTAGAACTTTCTCACTTTCCCCCTTCCGATGAGCTCTGTTCATCTTCTCCGGCCACCTTTCTCGCCGGAGACCATGACCTCTCACCTCTCCTAGCCTATGTCTTACCCCACACCGGCTTTGACACTGTCCTGAGGTCCTCAGGTGAACCTGGAGCGGTTCAACTCCTACTTATGGTCCTTCATGCCATTTTCCGGCCACCCATGGCCGTCCGAGTAAGGTTCTTACACTTTCCGGTGAAAACCGAAAAAACCTTGAGTTTTTCTCTCCTCTTTGGGTTCTCTCTTCGAAACCCTAACTTCTAAAACCTCAGATCTTTCTAGATCTGTAACAGATCTATACGTATTTCAAGTTGTTTTGATATTTTCTTTAAGGGTTTTCCATTTTTCCTAAAACGATTTTTGTTTTCCAACTAGGGTTTCTAAAAAAACCTTTCTGCAAAAACGATTTCTTCAAGTTTAAAGGTTCTTCTGAGATTCTACTCGTATTTTTAAACGATTTTTGTTAAAATCTCTTTTTCATAGTTTATTATGTTAAAACTTTAGTTTTAACACTGTATTATAATCTTATGTTTGCCTTTATTGGTCTTTATATGTGTCTGTCTCTTATGAATACGTCCGGAGTTTTCTATGATTTTTATCCTATTTTTGCTCATTAGGGTTCTTGATTTTGGCTTCTTCTGCTTATGTTGTAGTTGCTTTGTTTAATCCCTCTAGTTGTTACTGTTTTCTTTAGATGAATCTCTAATCCTATGTGATTTCTTGCTGCTACAGTCATTAGGGTCTCTGACTCTTTGATTCTCCCTGTTATATCATGTTCGTCTGTTAATTCCTTTAATCATTTACTGTGTGCTAGTGTTGAATCCCTTATTCTATGTGATTTTTACTTGAATCATTGATTTTCCTGTCCTATTGTGTGTTTACTTCGTGTACTCACAGGAATCAACATTACTCCTGTTTAAACCCCTAATTTCCTGTAATTGAACCTCTCATTGATCTTTTGTGATGATTTCCTTACTGATTTACAACCTTTAAATTATTTCCTTACCTTATTTTGGTCAACTATGCTGTCACACGGAGTCTTATATTATTTCCTTAATTGAATATTCTGAACCTAGCCTCAATTGCATGTCCCATACTTGTACTATGCTAAGTTATTTCCTTATATGCTATATGCAGTCACATATGGTACCTTTCCTTATTTGCTGTCTGCATAATACCGTTTGAATTTGATTCCTTCAATTAAGGGATACCTATGCTGATTTTGTACTGATTGATACTCAGTCCCTTAATTAAGGGTTAACTTTGAGTCCTACCTTATTTGCTACTTGTTTCCAAAACTATATATACATTACTTCTCATTAACACAAAGAGAACAACTAATCTGTTCAACTCTCTCTCACACAACTGAAACTTGCTCTTTATTCTCTCTTCTGTGCTACTTGCTACTATTCTAAGTTAGCCGGCTGCAAGCCAAGGCTAACTACTGTGCCTCTCCTATTTCTGCTTTGTGTTTCTGCTTTCTTCACTTCACTAGTATGTTCTAATTCAGATTTTAGTCCTCAAAACAAACATGTTTCTATTATTGTTGCAATTTATTGTGTTTCTAATCTACTTCTATTTACTGTTCTGTTGTTTCAACATGTAACTAAGATCCTGAATCCCCTCTACTTGTTAAGTTATGCTTTACTTGTCAATGACCAGCATGTTTCTGTATACTTAGCACATGTTTCTTATGTGAATCCCCATGCCTATGATTGGTACATTAGTGATCATAGTATTAGCTATTAGGTCCTGTTATGTTAGTATAATCCTATACCCTACTGTATCCCCCAGTCCCCTGAATCCTTAGGAACTTCTAATTGTGTATTGCCTACTACATGTTTTCCCCACATGCTCTGTATTTGTCCCTCAAATCCCATTACCCCTGCTTGTAATTGTTGGACTATTACTGGTCCTTTGTGTGATGTTGAACTTGTTGTTGTTTCTGCCCTTTTAGTGGTTAAACTTCTTTGTTATAAAACTATTCCAATCAAGTTTCCCTCTTCAAAATTGTTTTCTTACTTACCCTTTTCAAAACTAATTTCTTACTTAACCTTTTCAAAACTATGTCAACCACTCTCACATATACTCTTAGAAGTCTAGGTTCTGCCCACTCTGTGTGAGCATTGCCTTGGGACCCTTGAGCCCCCTCTGAACTTTGACACACAAAGGCTGTCCATTCCACACTGCACTTACTCTATCTTGGCTATGAAATCTGGGTGTGAGCACTGCCCGGGATCCCTTGAGGTCCTTAGGGAACTCTGACACACCCGGATTGTGAAAAGGCTGTGAAACATTACTTGGCATTGAGGACATGGAGATTAGGTCCTATTCTGTAGGCTCCCTATAATTAACTTCTTATTTTTCTTCCATTTCAGTTGTGTAATTCATATCCCATGGTCTGTAATAATTAATTGTAAATAACTCTGGGGTCGGATAGTGAAAATGGGTGGGTGATATGCATGTTGTAGTGTATTAAAGGGTAGAAACTATGCTATTAGGTTTACACTCCTTATTTGCGCAATAGAATCATGTTTAGGATCAATATGTGCAAACCATATTATGCAATCATGCTATTTGGGCTTTATGAACACTGTTTCAGCATCTTGTTTCAGTACTGCCATTCATCACTTAGAAAAATTCTATGATAGGGTAAATAATGTTAATAATTGGTATCTTCTGCAATCATGTTTCATATTGCTATGTTCACTTAGAGATCCTGTTTAGGATAAATGACACTAAAATAAACTACCCCTCTTGCATATTCTGAAATCGTGCTTAATGCTGTAATTATTGTGCATTTAGAAATCCTGCTTAGGATTCTGTATTCTGCATCCCTACCTGTGCATTAAATACCATGCCTTAGGATTTCATTCGTACTCGCTTAACAACACCTAGTCTAACTACTGATGCATGTTATTTTACACCTAGGCAAGCCTTAGGAAATCAGTTAAAGAAATATAACCAGAACTATCCTTCGTGATTAGTGTTCAAATGTCAGCATGCTTAAAACCAGTAGGCAAGCCCGATTAAGATTTCCTCTCTGAGTTATGAAACAAAAGGCCTGTTTCTTTTGCATTTTTAAATCACCTAGATACCATGCTTTAGGATTCTGAATTAATATGGACTTTAGTTGTGTATGAGACATGCTGTTTATATGTACTGTATGTGGAGGAATACTTGAGCCTTTATCTGCTTTCCATGTTTTCCCTTTATCTGTAGTACTACTTGTTTATTATATGTCGCCTTAGCATTTTCACCTTTAAAACCTGAGGGTCTGCCTACCACCTCCTTTAGGATAGGAGTCCTAATTTCCTCCGGGACTGATAGGAAGGGATGGGTAACAACATGCAATAGAGGTCGAGACCAACACTCGATTTAGTTACTTTCATGGGGTGGGAAATGGAAGAATATGGATATGATGACCGTTGCGCTAATACCACGTGTAGCCCCTCTTCGAGGAGTGATTACCGGGTATTGCATTGATGTGATCCATATTATTATAAACCTAAGATACCTTTTATATGCTTAAATCGTAATCCTTTCAAAATCTAATCTTCTTTACTATTTTCAAACATCTGCATGCTTAAGACTTAAATCCCCTCTTATTTGAGCCTTTATTTGTTTGTTTGCTAAGCCGTACAAATTCACAGAAACCATTTGGCCGGGAACCACACTTGTGGATCCTGAGGGGTTCCTAACACCTTCCCCTTAGGATAATTTCAAGCCCTTACCCAATCTCTGGTTAGTAATGTAGTTGTAATTTAACCCCTTAGGTGCCCTAACGCACCGTTAAAATCGTTAGGTGACGACTCTTTAAAATATGCAAACCCCTTTCCCAAAAGGAACGAGTTGTCTCAACCAATGTCATAAACCCTTTCAACCGGCCCCGAAAGGAGCACTTGGGGAAAAAGGGGGCGGCGACAGCATGGCGACTCTGCTGGGGATATCCAGGCTTTTACCATTTCGAATTGTTTCGTGAATTTGTGCCTTTATTTTTGTTTAAATACTTGCACCCTTTCCTCTTCCCTTTACATGTAATTAATTGTTTACTTCAGGTATTTACTTTTCCTCAAAGACGAAACCGACATGTCTCTTTGTTTTCTTTTGTAACTGCTTTAAATCATTACAATTTTTTTTACCGCTTTCTTTAACGTGCAAATACGTGACAACTTGTTTTAATACTTATTATTGCATAATCATGCTCAACATTCATACTCTACTCGTGCCAAACAAAATACTATAGAAACGCTTGATGAGTGGTTGCGCTCTTCCTATATTATTACCCACTAAATTTGGAAAGGCTTATTTGCGGTAAAACTAGTCGATCAGCGGTGCCGTCGACGGTTCTGTGCCTTTCCCCCTTGAGTTGTCTGCTCAAGGGTACCGGTCTAAAACCCCATAGAAACCTTACTCTATTGCACTGTTGCATGCATCATGGTCAAACCTAGTCGAGCTAAAGTGTCGTTCGCACGATAGCTTTTAAGATAGCCTTATCCAAAAGTCCACCGGGTTTCCCTAAACCCAAACGGACGCCCTCACGTTCTATGCATTTATTTGGAGAACTAAATGCTTCCTGCTAATTATTGACGTTAAATAGTCGAGTCTGGTAGGGGTAAGGGCCTAACCTTATTTGCTTTGCAGAAAAATGAGGCACGAAGTCCCCAGATTAGGCATGGTCTCCAATATCCACCCAAGACTGTTGAGTTGGTGGGAGGATCTGCACTCTAGCGACAAAGCTATCATCATGAAACACTTGGGTAACTTACCATCGCTCCTAGAAATTCAGCCTAACAAAAAAGGGCTGAGGGAGCTGAAGGAGGATATCTAGCCAGAACCTACCTGTTGCTGGGACTTCGCAAGCTGGGAAAACTACGAGGAAAGCAAGAATGTCAAGTCTGGGGAAGGTCCTTCTGGGACCAAGTAGATAGGAGTGTCTTTTATTTTTCTCTATCAATGTAATAAGGCCAATGGCCATTAGTGACTTTTATTTTTCGTCTATCGTTTTGGGATTTGTCTATTTTTCTTATCAATAAAATGAGGCATTTATCATTTTAAGTTCTCCAAATCAATTTGTCACTAGGCCTACCTCGGGCACAAAGAGGTTCCCAACTTAGGACGCGCTTTACATTTCCGCATTATGTGTTTAAATACCGCAATATTCTTTTTCATAATCCTCACTGACTTGGTTACCTTTTTGTTTTTATTTCTTTTTTTTTCTTTATTATTCCCCTCCCCAAAGGTTAGTTCGTGCATTCTGGCATCATCAGCCTATCGCACAAAATCCAAGGGCCCTCCACCTACTCCTCCTTCTAGTCCTCCTAAGGGCAAAGATAAAGGCAAAAGTAAGATGGAAGAGTCCAGCGGCACCAGAAAGGAGAATATGATTGAATAGGTAGAGGCCACTGATGGCCGAGGTATTCAGGTCCTACATGAGAACATGTCACCACTTGAACAAAAATTGTTGAAGTTTCAGGAAGAACTCGATCAAGTCCGAAATCTGGCCAACCTGTCATTTTCCCTCAACGTCCCCGACGTCAACCTTCCAAATGCTCAAAACCCTACACCTCCACAAAATATCCCAAGACAACAAAATCATCCCGCACCTCACCATCACGCCACTCCCCCAAAGAACCAAACTCTCTCGACGCAGTGCAATGCTTGCCACACCTCAAATAACACTCCACTACTCATCCCAAAACCTCAAAACCCTACAAAGGACCATTTCCACACCTATAACAATCCCATATATGTGGAAACCGTGACCCACTCCACTTCGCCTATCTCACAGGCATCCGAGCCTGATGGAAAGGACTTACTTATCAAGAACCTGGCCGAGGAGCTTAAGAAACTAACCAGTCGAGTCCAGGGTGTTGAAGGAACCAAGGGAATTGAAGGGTTGAATTATGAAGACCTTTTTATACAACCTGAGGTCAAACTTCCCGAGGGGTACAAACCTCCAAAGTTCGAAATGTTTGACAGTACTGGTGATCCGAGAGTCCATATGAGGACCTATTGCGACAAGTTGGTTGGCGTTGGGAAGGATGAAAGAATCCGCATGAAGTTGTTCATGAGGAGTTTGAAGGGAGACGCACTGTCTTGGTACATCAGCCAAGACCCCAAGAAATGGTCAAACTGGGTAAGCATGGCGTCTGACTTTATGGACAGGTTTAGATTCAACACAAAGAACGCACCAGATGTGTTCTACATTCAAAATTTGAAGAAACCCACAAAAACCTTTCGCGAGTATGCTACTCGCTAGAGGTCCGAAGCCGCTAAAGTCAGACCTACTCTAGAGGAAGAGCAGATGAACAAGTTCTTTGTCCGAGCAGAGGACCCGCAGTATTATGAACGGTTGATGATGGTTGAAGGCCACAAGTTCTCCGACATCATCAAATTGGGTGAGCGGATTGAAGAAGGTATTAAAAGCGATATTGTTACAAATTTTGAAGCCTTGCAAGCCATTAACAAGGCTTTACAGTCTGGTGGTGTGTCTAAGAAGAGAGACGTAGGAGCCATAATGATTGCACAAAGAGCCAAGTCCCCACTCGAATACCAAACTTATCCAACACCTCCTCTCATATACCAGGCCTCACCAAACTACCAAGCACCCTCACCGAACTACGAAGCTCCACCACCTTCCTACCAAGCTCCACCCGCCACCTACCAATATCCACCACCCATATATCAACCTACTTCGCCCAGATACTCACAACCCGCTCCTGTCTACCACACTTATAATTCCCAGCCATCCTATTACCAATCACCCCCTGCACGCCAAAACTTCCCTAGACCTCGTCCCAATTTTGATCGCCGCCCTCCAAAGCAATACACCGCCATAGCCGAGCCCATTGACCAATTGTATGAGAAGCTCAAAGTTGCTGGTTACGTCACACCTATCCCTGCTGCCACCCCTGAGAACCCTTCTCAGTGGGTTAACCCAAACAAATCCCGTGCATACTATTCCGGCATGAAAGAACACACCATCGAAGAATGCCGCTCTCTAAAGGACAAAATACAGGCACTCATTGACAACAAGATTATTGTGGCAAAAGACCCTGCTTCAAACGTCTGCAACAATCCTTTGCCAGACCATAAGGGTGAAGGTATCCATATGATTGAAATAGAAGATGATTGGGATCCCGAGGGATCAATCGGGTTGATCGCAGAAGGCGATGACCCAAAGAAACCTGCAGTCACTCTCAAACCGATCATAGTCCAGATTCAACCATATGAGGACACTGAGGTGAATATGTCTATACCACTTGAGTTTGAAGCAGCGCCACCTGCAAAGTCACCAGTGTCAATTGAAGTTAAGTTTGTATCTCTAGCAAATGCACCGGCACCATTCGAGGTCGCAGTCTTGCCACCCCGAACACATATTCCGTATGAAGTAAGGATGGCTGCACCAATTCTGGTGTCAATGTCAACCACTCCACCCTTCTATTCAAACGCTATCCCTTGGGACTATACAACCGAGGCGAAAAGGAAAGGCAAGGTCAGGTCTGAGGAGGCTGTCACAGCACAGGGTATGACGAGAACTGGTAGGGTCTACACCCCTGAGCATCTGGCCGAATCAAGCAAGCAGGTTGCCAACCGGCCTCCCCTTATCGAAACAGTTCCCGATGACCTTTGGATAAAGGTACAGGCTAAGGAGTATTCAGTCATCGACCAGCTGAACAAGACACCGGCATAGATATCCATCCTCTCTTTGCTACAGAATTCTGAAACACACAGAAATGCTTTGTTGAAAGTGTTGAGTGAATCATATAAGCCAAACAACATCACTAGCGGGGAAATGGCCAATATGGAAGGTCAGGTACTGGAAAGTCACAAAATCACTTTTCATGAGGACGAGCTACCACTTGAATGATTGGGGCACAACAAAGCGCCACACATCACCGTGCAATGCGAAGATCATTTCATCACAAGGATCTTGATCGATGGAGGTTCCAGTCTTAACATCTGTCTGTTGATAACACTCAAGAAATTGGGTAAAGGGATACATGAGATAAGGGATGGAGAGATCAATGTGAAAGCCTCGACGGTTCTCAGAGGTCAACCATGGGGGAGATCAGTCTATGTCTGCAGATGGGACCGACTTGGTTCGAAGTGGATTTCCAGGTGATAGATGTGCCAGCATCCTACAACCTATTGTTGGGATGACCCTGGATTCATGTTGTTGGGGCTGTAGCGTCAACGCTACATCAGGCGGTAAAATTCGAGTGGAACCACCAAGAGGTGGTTATTCATGGTGACGGTAGCAAACCCATTTATAGTCGTCAAACTATTCTGGTGATTGACGGAAAAAGGAAGATAGGCGGGGGAACTTACCACCACATTGAGCGGGTCAATGCTATCGACAAGGACAAGTGGTGGGATGGCAAAATTGAGAGCATCCTGAACTGGAGAGGATATGAGCTAGGCAAAGGGCTCGGTAAGAACCTCCAAGGGATCACGAAGCCCATAAAGCTCAAGAAACATGGTACCACTTTCGGTCTGGGGTATGAGTACACTTGGTAGGAAATCAACGACTGGTCACCACCTTGGCGCGATCCCTATTACCCTTTGGAGCAGCCGATACCTCATCTTGAGCAGACTTTCAGGCAGGCCGACATTATTTACGGATCAGACGAAGAAGAAGCACTTGCAGCGATGAGGAGTTTGTTCCTAGAGAACGAGGATATGGATTGTCGTGTTGTTCTCAAGGAGGAAGGCCCTTCCATACAGAATGTAAGCAAGGGGACATATGTCAAGAACTGATCTATCAAGACGACCAAAGCCCGACGAGCCTCGGGGTAGCAAGGCTAAAACAAGCATTATTACTGTTTTATTCACTAAATGATTTTCCTTTTCCTGCATTTTTCAATTTCTTAAGATCTTCAATGTTCAAAACAGTTATTCGATTCATCAAAGCATCTTCTAAATTTCTCTTACGAATCCGATATTTATTTCTATTGTTTCTCTCATTACTTTATTTATACAGCATTACTATTACTTGTCTTGATGAACCGATGACTGTGACATACAATGAGACAACGCAGCAAACGGACATTGATTCAGACGAAGACGACATACCTGACGAGATTGTCAAAGAAGTTGAGAACTTTGAGAACAGACCTAAGTCCAACCTGGACGAGACTAAAGTTATCAACCTAGGAGATTTAGAAAACGTCAAGGAGACTCGCATCAGCATTCATTTGTCACCATCAGAAAATAAAGAATACACAGAGTTTCTAAAAGAGTATGAGGGTGTATTTGCATGGTCGTATGATGACATGACTGGTCTAAGTACATCTATTGTGGCTCACAAACTGCCAACGAATCTAACGTGTCCACCGGTGAAACAAAAGCTCAGAAAGTTCAAACCCGACATGAGTTTGAAAATCAAAGAAGAAGTTACCAAGCAGATCAACGCCAAAGTTCTCCAAGTAGTGGAGTACCCGAAATGGTTAGCCAACATTGTACTTGTGCCGAAGAAGGACGGGAAGGTCAGATATATGCTAGTTTATGGTACAGAGGCTATTATTCCTGTCGAAGTGGAGATTCCATCTCTAAGAATTATACAAGAAGTTGAGCTCGCGATGCAGAGTGGGTAAGGAGCCGTTATGAGCAACTAGCTCTCATAGACGGGAAGAGAATGAATGTAGTATGTCATGCTCAACTATATCAGAACAGAATGGCCAGGGCCTTCAACAAGAAAGTCAAGCCGAGACGATTCACACTAGGGCAGCTGGTGTTAAAGAAAATCTTTTCGCATCAAGATGAAGCCAAGGGGAAGTTCTCTCCTAACTGGCAAGGTCCGTACATGGTTCATA
Source organism: Nicotiana paniculata (assembly GCA_005239505.1). NCBI lineage: Eukaryota > Viridiplantae > Streptophyta > Magnoliopsida > Solanales > Solanaceae > Nicotiana > Nicotiana paniculata. The sequence goes on along the minus strand of ML322481.1, from coordinate 133,092 downwards.
GAGTGCTGACAGGAGATGCGCTCATACTTTCAGAAATGGACGGAGAAGTTTGGCCGAAACCGATCAATTCAGATGCAGTCAAACGTTACTATGTGTAATCTTTATGCTTTCTCAATGATGTAAATTGAACTACGCCTGACCTGATTCCCGTTTAAGAGGGGATACGTAGGAAGCCCTATGGGTTCGGTCACAATTCAATAAAAATCTATTTTTCCCCGCAATTGGAAACTGGGGCAGAATTTTGAGGAGGACCCTCAAAATTCTGAAGCGAGCAACAATCCACAAGCATTCACCCAGCCAACTGGGGCAGAATTTTGAGGAGGACCCTCAAAATTCTGAAGCAAGTTCAGCCAATCGCCGCACAAGCAGCAGTCAGAGGTGTCCACCCAGCAAACTGGGGCAGAATTTTTGAGGAGGACCCTCAAAATTCCGCAACAGGGGAGGTTGTAATGTCTCGAACCGTGTCATGTCGTCGGTTCATCTAAAACTATTTTAGATTTTATATTATACTTTTACAAAATCATGCATTTTTCTTTTTCTGAAACAGCTTGTTTAGCGAATGCTACCCCAGTAATACAGACAGTATCATCATGATCAAGCAAACGAGCCAAGTAGAGCCAGCGGGAATGCAAAGTAACCTTCCCCCTTTACAAAACTCACGATCTTTCTTTGGATGCAGGCACAAAAATTGCAAAAGTCCCAAAACATATTATCCGCTCAAAGGACAGACATCGTTCCTTAAAGCTGTCACACATGTCGACAATTATTATCAGCACAAACGATGCTTCATTATCACAATGCTCTACCGCAATTTAACCCCAGCTAAGAATTTCTGTTGTCCTTCCTTTAATCTTGCATAAGGCTACCATTCTGCCTTCCGAGACTAAACGCTGTCTCCATCTGCATTCGCATATTGCATAAGGCTACCATTCTGCCTTCCGAGGTTAAACGCTACCTCCATCTGCATTTGCATCTTGCATAAGGCTAAGATTCTGCCTTCCGAGGTTAAACGCTACCTCCATCTGCATTCGCATCTTGCATAAGGCTACCATTCTGCCTTCCGAGACTAAGCAATGTCTCGATCTGCATTCACATCTTGCATAAGGCTACCATTCTGCCTTCCGAGACTAAACGTTGTCTCCATCTGCATTCGCATCTTGCATAAGGCTACCTTTCTGCCTTCCGAGGTTAAACTCTACCTCCCATTGCATTCGCATCTTGCNCTACCTCCATCTGCATTCGCATCTTGCATAAGGCTACCTTTCTGCCTTCCGAGGTTAAACTCTACCTCCCATTGCATTCGCATCTTGCATAAGGCTACCATTCTGCCTTCCGAGGTTAAACGCTACCTCCATCTGCATTCGCATCTTGCATAAGGCTACCTTTCTGCCTTCCGAGGCTAAACGCTGCCTCCCATTTACTTCTCAAAAGCAACCAATGCCTCTAGCATTATTTACTGTGCTTTCCTTTTGGGCTAAGCTCTGCCTTTTTAATTCGCAAGACTAAGCTCTGTCTTGTAAGCATCATACCATTGCATCTTCATGGCTTGAAATATCTCCAACTTATCCAAAGGCGTCATCGTTCGGAGGCACCATCTTCATGGCCCGAGAACACGATGTCATGGCCTGAGGATCTTTTTTATCATTTTGCATATCATTATTCAAGGGCATCATGGAACCATCCTCATGGCCCGAGAACATCATTTTATGGCCTGCGAATCCTACATCAAGCAATCCATGGCCTAGGACGTCATCCTTAACCATCCAAAGACATCATTCATGGTCCGACGGGAATTTGCATCATGTTTAAATTACGCACTATATATGCTTGTATTTTTTATTTGCAGGTAATCTGGCGAACAACGACCGTCTCGGCATGAGCAATCCCGCTCCAGTTCTTCTAATTATCCCGTAAGTCGTTTATTCATTCAGTCCTATATGTTGCGTCCATTCTAGTAAAAAGCTCCATCGGTATGCTTCGGCGGTGACTCCTGAACTACATACGACCTGATTCCTGTAAAACCAGGGATATGTAGGCAACTCAGAAATCAGGGTGCAGCCTAAACCTCTTCAAACCACTTCGCTCGGTCAAAATTGGCCATCATGTCTTTACCCGACAACTCTTCCATCCTTCTCGGATAAAGAGGGGCAGCTGTTGATACCCAATTTTTCCTCAAACTATTTTAAAAGTTGCATATATACCTTCAAAATCACTTTTCATAATGAATGATATTTTTCCCTAATTTTCCATATTTTTATCAATTTGTTTTCCTGTTTCTTTAGTATTTTATAATTATTCATAAAGTATATTACAAATAATTTCAAAATATTTCCTAGCTCAAAATATCATTTTTAATCTTATTAGGATTAATTATTTCACAGATTAGCCAATTTGGTATTATTTGCCTATAATTACAACAATTTTGCAATTATAGCCTAATTGTACATTTTATGCCATTGTAATTCAATAGTTAGTCATTTTATATTTTAAATATTAGTTAATTACCTTAATTTTACCTATTTAGTCTTAATTTAATTTTATATAATTATTAGCTATTTTATTAATTATTTTATCTATTTTTATGTGTATTTAACAAATAGCCATTCTTATTTAAATTGTAGCCTTATTAAAACTGGTCCCTAACCTAATTAAATAACTCATCAGACCCCCAAGCCCAATATCCTATTCACCCGGCCCAACTCAGAGTCAATCTTGACTGTTGATCAAATTTGATCAACGGTCCAGATCTCTCTCTTCCTTAATTAGACCTAGACGACTACCCCTCTTCCTCTCTTTTCCCCGCTCAATCGTCTCTCTATACCCCTCTCCCTATCCCTGGTTCTCTCTAGACCCTTCTCACCTTCCCTCTTTCTGATGAGCTCTATCATCTTCTCCGGCCACCTCTCTCACCGGAGACCATGACCTCTCACCTCTCCTAGCCTATGTATCACCCCACATCGGCTTTGACACTGTCCTAAGGTCCTCAGGTGAACCTGAAGCGGTTCAAATCCTATCTATGGTACTTCATGCCATTTTCCGGCCACCCATGGCCGTCCGAGTAAGGTTCTTACACTTTGCGGTGGAAACCGGTAAAACCTTGAGTTTTTCTCTCCTCTTTGGGTTCTCTGTTCGAAACCCTAACTTCTAAAACCTCAGATCTTTCTAGATCTGTAACAGATCTATACATATTTCAAGTTGTTTTTATGTTTTCTTTAAGGGTTTCCATTTTTCCTAAAACGATTTTTGTTTTCCAACTAGGGTTTCTAAAAACCGTTTCTGCAAAAATGATTTCTTCAAGTTTAAGGGTTCTTCTGAGATTCTTCTCGTATTTTTAAACGGTTTCTGTTAAAATCTCTTTTTCATAGTTTATTATGTTAAAACTTTAGTTTTAACACTGTATTATAATCTTAGGTTTGCCTTTATTGATCTACTCTTTTGATTTGTATATGTGTCTGTCTCTTATGAATACGTCGTGAGTTTTCTATGATTTTTATCCTATTTTTTCTCATTAAGGTTCTTGATTTCGACTTCTTCTGCTTATGTTGTAGTTGCTCTATTTAATCCCTCTAGTTGTTACTTTTTTGTTTAGATGAATCTCTAATCCTATGTGATGTCTTGCTGCTACAGTCATTAGGGTTTCTGACTCTTTGATTCTCCCTGTTATATCATGTTCGTTTGTTAATTCCTTGAATCATTTACTGTGTGCTAGTATTGAATCCCTGATTTTCCTGTATTGTGTGTTTACTTCGTGTACTCACAACCTTTAAATTATTTCCTTGCCTTATTTTGGTCAACTATGTTGTCACACGGAGTCTTATATTACTTCCTTAATTGAAATATTCTGAATCTAGCCTCAATTGCATGTCCCATACTTGTACTATGCTAAGTTATTTCCTTATATGCTATATGCAGTCACATACGGTACCTTTCATTATTTGTTGTCTGCATAATACCGTTTGAACTTGATTCCTTCAATTAAGGGATACCTATGCTGATTTTGTACTGATTGATACTCAGTCCCTTAATTAAGGGTTAACTTTGATTCCTACCTTATTTGCTACTTGTTTTCAAAACTATATATACATTACTTGTCATTAACACGAAGAGAACAACTAATCTGTTCAACTCTCTCTCTCTCACAACTAAAACTTGCTCTCTATTCTCTCTTCTGTGCTACTTGCTACTATTCTAAGTTAGCTGGATGCAAGCCAAGGCTAACTACTGTGCCTCTCCTATTTCTGCTTTGTGTTTCTTCTTTCTTCACTTCACTAGTATGTTCTAATTTAGATTTCAGTCCTCAAACCAACATGTTTCTATTACTGTTGCAATTTATTGTGTTTCTAATCTGCTTCTATTTACTGTTCTGTTGTTTCAACATGTAACTAAGATCATGAATCCCCTCTACCTGTTAAGTTATGCTTTACTTGTCAATGACCAACATGTTTCTGTATACTTAGCACATGTTTCTTATGTGAATCCACATGCCCATGATTGGTACATTAGTGATCATAATCTTAGCTATTTGGTCCTGTTATGTTAGTATAATCATATACCCTACTGTATCCCCCAATCCCCTTAATCCTTAGGAACTTCTAATTGTGTACTACCTACTACATGTTTACCCCCACATGCTCTGTATTTGTCCCTCAAATCCCATTACCCCTGCTTGTGATTTTTGGACTATTCCTGGTCCTTTGTGTGATGTTGAACTTGTTGGTGTTCCTGCCCTTTTAGTGGTTAAACTTCTTTGTTATAAAACTATTCCAATCAAGTTTCCCTCTTCAAAATATTTTTCTTACTTACCATTTTCAAAACTGTTTTCTTACTTAACCTTTTCAAAACTATGTCAAACACTCTCACATATACTCTTAGAAGTCTAGGTTCTGCCCCCTCTGTGTGAGCATTGCCTTGGGACCCTTGAGCCCCCTCTGAAATTTGACACACAAAGGCTGGCCATTCCACACTGCACTTACTCTATCTTGGCTATGAAATCTGGGTGTGAGCACTGCCCGGGATCCCTTGAGGTCCTTAGGGAACTCTGACACACACACGGATTGTGAAAAGGCTGTGAAACATTACTTGGCATTGAGGACATGGAGATCTGGGCCTATTCTGTAGGCTCCCTATAATTAACTTCTTATTTTTCTTCCATTTTAGTTGTGTAATTCATATCCCATGGGTTGTAATAATTAATTATAAACAAATCTGGGGTCAGATAGTGAAAATGGGTGGGTGATATGCATGTTGTAGTATATTAAAGGGTAGAAACTATGCTATTAGGTTTACACTCCTTATTTGCGCAATATAATCATGTTTAGGATCAATATGTGCAAACCATATTATGCAATCATGCTATTTGGGCTTTATGAACACTGTTTCAGCATCTTGTTTCAGTACTGCCATTCATCACTTAGAAAAATTCTATGATAGGGTAAATAATGTTAATAATTGGTATCTTCTGTAATCATGTTTCATATTGCTATGCGCACTTAGAGATCCTGTTTAGGATAAACGACACTAAAATAAACTACCCCTCTTGCATATTCTGAAATCGTGCTTAATGCTGTAATTATTGTGCATTTAGAAATCCCACTTAGGATTCTGTATTCTGCATCCCTACCTGTGCATTAGATACCATGCCTTAGGATTTCATTCATACTCTCTTAACAACACCTAGTCTAACTACTGCTGCATATTATTTTACACCTAGGCAAGCCTTAGGAAATCAGTTAAAGAAATAAAATCAGAACTATCCTTTGTGATTAGTGTTCAAATGTCAGCATGCTTAAAACCAGTAGGCAAGCCTGATTAAGATTTCCTCTCTGAGTTATGAAACAAAAGGCATGTTTCTTTGACATTTTTAAATCACCTAGATACCATGCTTTAGGATTCTGAATTAATATGGACCTTAGTTGTGTATGAGACATGCTGTTTATGTGTACTGTGTGTGGAGGAATGCTTGAGCATTTATCTGCTTTCCATGCTTTCCTTTTATCTGCAGTCCTACTTGTTTATTATATGCCGCCTTAGCATTTTCACCTTTAAAACCTGAGGGTCTGCCTACCACCTCCTTTAGGATAGGAGTCCTAATTTCTTCCGGGACTGATAGGAAGGGACGGGTAACAACATGCAATAGAGGTCGAGACCAACACTCGATTTAGTTACTTTCAAGGGGTGGGAAATGGAAGAATATGGATATGATGACCATTACGCTTATACCACGTGTACCCCTATTCGAGGAGTGATTACCGGGTATTGCATTGATGTGATCCATATTATTATAAACCTAGGATACCTTTTATATGCTTAGATCGTAATCCTTTCAAAATCTAATCTTCTTTACTATTTTCAAACATCTGCATGCTTAAGACTTAAATCCCCTCTTATTTGAGCCTTTATTTGTTTGTTTTCTAAGCCGTACAAATTCACAGAAACCATTTGGCCGGGAACCACACTTGTGGATCCTGAGGGGTGCCTAACACCTTCCCCTTAGGATAATTTCAAGCCCTTACCTAATCTCTGGTTAGTAACATAGTTGTAATTGAACCCCTTAGGTGCCCTAACACATCGTTAAAATCGTTAGGTGGTGACTCTTCAAAATATGCAAACCCCTTTCCCAAAAGGAACGAGTTGTCTCAACTAATGTCATAAACCCTTTCAATCGGCCCCGAAAGGAGCTCTTGGGAAAAAAGGGGGGTGCGACACTTAACAAGCTATATTTCAATCCATTCACATAGTACATATTTTCAATTGCATGGGAGAGTGTTTTGTCAATTTTGCCAACACCAAGAATGTAGCCTTCTTGTTGTTTCCAAAGGACACACTCCCACCTTGGAAGGCCTAGAGTGAGAGGAAATCATTCATTCTTGTAATTTTATGCTTAGAGCAGCAACTATCCATGTACCATTTTTTTTGACTGCTACCTCTCACTTCAGCCTGCACACTAAATCAATGATTAGACTTTGGAACCCAAGCCAGCTTGGGTCCCTTATAATGATTGAATGGGCGGATCAAACTTTTTTTTGCCCATGCAGGCAACACATATTTTCTTTTCAGAGAACCAGGTTCCTCATCAGTATGCCTCTTTTCAACAAAAACTTTGTTTTTCTGAAAAGACTGAATTTTAGTTTTACAAGAGTCCTTGCAATGACCCGTTTGACCACAGTGAGTGCACAATCTATTATCAGTCACAGTTACATACTTTCTATGGGGATTATATGAGGTTTTAGCCTTTTGGAACCTGATTCCTTGCTTGTTTTCACCATTACTCTTGTACATAGACGTTATTACATCAGAGGACCAGGTACAATTAAGTGACTTATCAAGATCATTTTTAAACCTTTTCAAATCCTCCTGAATTTGTTTATTATTTTCAAGCTCAACAACAAGACTTGTTTTAACTTTCTTAAGCTCACTCTCAAGCTCAAGTTGAGCCTCACTAGCCACTTCTCTACCCTTAGTGTTGTCCATCTATTTTTTCGTTTGGGTTTTCAACAAGTTATTTTCTCTAGTTACTTCTTCCACTTGTTCCTTCAAATATACAATGGAAACTGCCATATTATCTCTCTCTTGTTCTATGTCACCAATTTCTTTTATTAAAGCATTTTTCTCATTAATGAGGCTATGATAGGCATCAATCAACACATTTGCTAAGGACATCAGTTTTTTCTTAGAGTAAGTTTTCAATTTTCTTTGAACATAAAAAAAACTTACCTCATCTTCCTCCTTGTCTTCCTCATCATCAGATTTGTCCATGAGTGCAAAGATTGACTCATATTCTAAAGATACATTGTCAACAACCATCATAGATGTATCTCCTTGGTCATCTTTACCTTCAGATTCACCGGAGGAATTTCCCCAGTCAGCCAAAGCTTGTTTCACCATGTTGTCAGCAACATCTCTTCTTTTAAACTTCCTGTTAGGGACCTGGTTCTTCTTATCCACCTTATCAGTGTTAGTTTTATAATGATCCTGCTTATGAAGAGGACAATCTTTAATGAAGTGTCCAGACTTTACACACTTATGGCAGCAATCATTTTCTTTGAAATTCCTGCTGGAACTTCCTTTCTTTGAAATCCGACCATTTTTTCGAATCATCTTTTGGAAACTTCGAGTGAGATACTCCATGTCGGATTCATCACTACTTGAGTCTTTGTTGGCAGCCTTGAGAACCAGGTTCTTCACCTTCTTGGGCTCTCTTCTTTCAATATCCCACAACTTTGAGTCCTCAGCCATAATGAAGTCATGCATTCTTGTTTTCCACCAACCATAGTATTGGTCGTTTAATCTTGGGGGTCTATAGGTTGATTGTACTTCCTCGAAGTTTGGTGGAGCAGCCATGATGAGGATCCTTTCTAGGTGTTAAATCTTTAGAAAGAACTTGCTCTGATACCAATTGATAGAAACTAAGCGTCCACCAAACTGTATAGAGAACCCGGTTCTCTATCAGTTTTCACCGTAAGCAACAGATTATAAAACCAAACAGTATGAGAAACCAGGTTCTCTATTTGTTCCCACAGTAAATCGGCAGTAAATAAAGAATACAAGATTTTTACCTGGAAAAATCCCTACTCAAGGGGATAAAAACCACGACCTACACTAGTAGGAGTTTAACTTCACTAACTTGCAATACACCCATTACAAGCCACTTTGTAATGACTCTATTACAAAGACTTCAACCTCACTAACTTGTAATACACCTATTACAAGCCACTTTGCAACACACTTATTACAAATACTTCAACCTATGACTAACTCTAGTCACAACACAAACTCAAATGTTTATGATTTACAAAAGATCTTCAACAGAAATGCTTCAAAGTAAGCTGGGTAGAAGTTACAAATGAGGAACAAATAACAAAGACTCAACAAACCTAAGGACTTAAGATATCTTCAATCTTTGCACCTGGTCCTTGGTTATGTTGTTCTTAGTTCTTGATGTCCTTGATGATCACTTGCAATATTGACACACACTTAAGAGAATGCTTGATGAGTTCTTGAATGTGCAAGTAATTTGTTTTTCCTTTGCTTGATGTTAATATCTCATTTGTGACATAACTTGGATGATGTAAGCAAGGTAGGTAAAAAAATTTCCACAGAAAGTTGATTGTTGCCCTGCTCATGTACTGTAGCGTGTGCAGGAAGCAACTTTCCAACTGGAGAGTTGACTTCGTATAGTCACCTCGAGACCTGGTAGGCACCTGTTCCCTCAGTTTTTCCTTCGACTCTGAAGAGTTGAGCCATATCCCAAACTGGATCCCAACCTGAAACCTTGTGATCTTAAGATCTTGAGAATGTTTAAAGCTGTAGAGTTGACTATATGACGACCAGGGGAACTGGTCCATATATGTTCCTTCTAATGTTCCTTTATCTGATTTTGTTGAGAATTGAACCAGACATCAGACTGGTTACTTTGAACACAAGAAAACTAATAGTATCAGGTTCCTTATCTGGTTCTCTCATGAAGTTTGTCAAATCATCAAAACAAAAGACGCATAACTTAACACTAAACAGGTGCTCACCCAACCACTTAAATTTAAAATTTGAGGATGTGTAATTTATATATAATTTATATATAATTCATATGTAACAGTCGTATAATCGTGTGTAATCGGTATATCATCTATGTATATTAGCTATAAAAAGTAAACAATAAATTTGTCCGGATATTTATGTAATAATCCATAAGATTTCGGTTTCTTGATTTATCCATGATATGACTTCTATTATAATTTTTTTTTAAAACTATCTACTAAAATTTAAAAATATCTTATCTTTTATTTTAAAAATTACATTATAATTTAAAAAATAATTTGTTTACATTTTAAAAATAACCATTTCACGTCATACCAATTTTTTTTAAAATATACTTTTTGTTACACTTGAAAATCGCTATAGAAACTATCAATTAGAAACCAATATCCCTCCTTTTGAATTCTCGAAAAAAAAATTCACATAATCTAATGATTCAAAATTAATATTCTTTGTCACGACCCAAATTCCCAAACCACGGGATCATAATGGCGCCTAACACAATACTTGCTAGGCAAGCCGATGTTAGAAATTTACTAACCATTTCCTTTTAAAGATACTTCACCATAATAGAATAATTCAGACTAAATACGAATACTAATAAAGATCATAATTAAACCGAACCACAAACTACATATATAACTATGAAACTGCCCCAGGGTCTGGTGTCACAATTCACGAACTACTAACGAATACTACAAATAAATGGACTGAAAGAAATAATGTATGTGTTTCGAATGAAATAAAACAATATCTAAGTGAATAGGAGAAGACTCCAGGAGTATGCTTACGACAACAGATCTACCTCGTGTCTCCGAACAAAAATGCACAGCTACTGATATCTCCTAACTCTGGTCAGTACCCGGATCTGCACAAAAGAGTGCAGAGTGTAGTATCAGTACAACCGACCCCATGTACTGAGTAAGTGCCGAGCTTAACCTCAGCGAAGTAGTGACGAGGCTAGGACAAGACACCACATAAAACCTGGACATCAAAATCATGTTAACAGGAAATAATAGCAATTAAAGAATGTAAACAGTAATTAATGGGAAGGGGGCATGCGATAGGAAATTTTCAACATAAGGAATGAGGAGGCAATAAGGCAAACACAGATAGTGATCAACAATAATTTTAGCAATTAAAGATAGAAAGTAAACTTGCACGTCATCATCCTTCTTGATTTTACTCTCAGCCTCACCAAATAATAAATAGAATACACGGCATCACCCTTCGTGCTTTTACTCTCATCCTCACCATATTATAATTAAGAATTGCACGGCATCACCAATCGTGCTTTACTCTCTTCCTCACCTTATAAATAAATCATGCACGGCATCACCCTTCGTGCTTTTCACTCTTCCTCACAATATAATTAAGAAATGCACGACACCACCCTCCGTGCTTTACGCTCTTCCTCACAATCTCATCAAATCATCAACAACATAAAAGGTGATTTCACGAGAAACAATACTTCATCATAATTTCTATCACCATTTAATATTTCGATCTCAACTCAATGTTCTCAAAGGAAATTCACAAGAAATCAATATTTCATTATGGTTACTATCATCATTTATCATTTCAATCTCAACTCAATGTTCTCAATATTTCACTAACAACAATAATCACAGATGATAGGCTTTAAGACAACCAGAATAACAAGAAATAGCATTTACTCGTATGGTTGACCTGACCACAACGTATAGGTACTCGTCACCTCACCTACATTGGATTTAACAAACAAACAGGTAACAAGTAGTCATACAATACCTATTCCCTCAAACTAAGGTTAGACACAACACTTACCTCAATTTCGCCGGCCACTCACTGCTCAATTACCGTTGTTCCTTTCAAATTCACCTCCAACACACTCGAATCTAATCATAATTAGTTTAATATCATTAATTAATGCTAAAGGAACCAACTTTGCTGAAAATTTATGATTTTCCTAAGTTTTCTCAAAAAAAAGTTAAAACCCGACCCCGGGCCCGCTTGGTCCAAATTCGGGGTTCGGACCAAATTCTGTTACCCATTCACCCCCGAACCCGAATATGCAATTAGTTTCGAAATCCGACCCCAATTCGAGCTCAAAATTTGATTTTTACAATTCCCTAATTCTACCCAAACCTTCAATTTTTACCATGAAAATTCTAGATTTTGGATTGAAAAGTGATGAAAATCATTGGGTAATTGAAAGAGATAAGTTTAGAACTGCTTACCAACACTTTGGGGACGAATTTGTGTGAAGAAAATCACTTCTAGGTCTTCTTAGTTCGAAAAATATGAAGAAAAAGGGCTGGGGTTATAATTAAGTGAACCCACTGCCCGACCCTCGCGCCTGCGGTGCTTGGGCCGCATCTGCACATCCGCAGGTGCAGACAGTGGCCGCTTCTGCGAAATGGGACTGGGCCCTTGGGGCCGCATCTGCGGACGGATTTCCGCTTCTGCGGTCTCGCTCCTGCGATGAATATTCCGGATCTGCGGAACAAGGAACGGTTGGCCAAAGTCGCACCTGCGGGCAGGCACTCGCACCTGCGACTCAAGGCTCGCAGGTGCGGGCACACCAGAAATGGTGCACCAACAGATTTTTTTCAAGTCCAAACACTCTGTAGCCTATCTGAAACTCATCCGAGCCCTCGAGGCTCTAAACCAAACATGCACGCAAGTCTAAAAATATCATACGAACTTGTTTGTGCGATCAAATCATGAAAATAACATTTAAAACCATGGATTTAACCTCAAAACTCATCATTTTTCTCAAGAATGCTCAAATTTCACTATTTCTCAACCGGACGTCCGAATCACGTCAAATCAACTCAAATTCTTACCAAATTTCGCAGACATGATGTCAACATCATAACAAACTGTATCGAGCTCCGAAATCAAAATATGGACCCGATACCAACGGTTTCAAACATTAATTTATTTCTTTATTTCATTAAAAATCTAGCAAAACAATTTCTTTCAAAAATTGATTTCTAAGGCTAGGGACTTCGAAATTCAGTTTCGGGCATACACCCAGGTCCCATATTTTACTGCGGACCTCTCGGGATCGTCGGAATACAGATCCGGGTCCGTTTACTGAAAATGTTGACTCAAGTCAACTAAAACCAAACTCTAAATTCTAAAAATTACTATTTCTCATATTTTCACATAAAAGCTTTCCGGTTTCACGCACGGACTGCGCACACAAATTGAGATAATTAAAATTAGTCTTTTTATAGCTAATAAGCCTAGAATGGAGTCTTAATTCATAAAATAATCCCTTGGCTCATCACATTCTTCAATGAAAAAAATACCACACCCATGCAATGTTGGTTTGACTGCAGCTAAATGAAGAGGTTTCGACTTATACCCTTCAATTCCTAGAAAGTGTTAAATAGAAATTAATGATAGCAATTATATAACCAAAATTTTGTTATTTGTTTGATGTCCATTTATATAAATTGATTCTTCAAATTAAACAAACATTTTTCAAAAAGAAAAAATATAACTTGTGTTGAATATTGAGTGGTTTTTGTAATGTTTCTTTCTCCAGCATGTAGGTTTAATTCATTATATATGTAAGTAAATTTTTATCAACTTTTAAACTTTTTTTTTGTTATCTGGATAAACATAGACGTGTACCCTATATATTATATTTATTTTAAAAGAAATTCGCTTTATTCAAATCTAGCTATAGTTTTTTAAAGAACTATAATTATAGGATTTTAAATGTAAAAGAGTTTATAGTTATATGGAGTTCCTTTTTTTTTCCAGAGACGAAGTAGTATTTACATAATTTTAATTAAGATAAAAAAAAGTTTCTAATATGATTGCATATGATCATTAACCGAATTAAGTATGATAACATGGTAACAAAAGATAAATTTTTTTATTTTAATTCAAATTTAAAAACTTTATCTATAATATATATATATGTTTTTTTTTTTTGCATTTGACTAACATAGTCAAATATAGAATAAAGTTACCATATACTATTGACATTTATTAGTTTGCCACTTGGCTTAACCACAAAGTCAATTATATATGGTAACTTTATATATAAAAATAATTCCATTTCAAAATAATTTGTTTTCATTTTAAAAATAACTATGTCACGTCATACCAAATTTTTTTTTAAAATATACTTTTTGTTACACTTGAAAATCGCTATATTCCACCAAAAAAATCGCTATAGAAACTATCAATTAGAAACCAACATCCCTCTTTTTGAATTCAAGAAAAAAAAAATCTTTCACATAATCTAATGATTCAAAATTAATATTCTTCAATGAAAAAAATATTATACCCTTGCAATGTTGGTTTGACTGCAATTAAATAGAAATTAATGATAACAATTATATAGCCAAACTTTTGTTATTTGTTTAATGCCAATTTATATAAATTGATTCTTCAAATTAAATAAACATTTTTCAAAAAGAAAAAAATAACTTGTGTTGAATATTGATTGTTTTTTGTAATGTTTCTTTCTCCAGCATGTAGGTTTACTTCATTATATATGTAAGTAAATTTTTACCAACTTTTAAACTTTTTATTTTGTTATCTGGATAAACATAGACGTGTACCCTATATATTACATTTATTTCAAAAGAAATTCATTTTATTCAAATGTTTTAAAGAACTATAATTATAGGATTTTAAATGTAAAAGAGTTTATAGTTATATGGAGTATTTTTTTTTTCCAGAGGCAAAGTAATATTTACATAGTTTGAATTAAAATAACAAAAGTTTCTAATATGATTGCATATGATCATTAACCGAATTAAGTATGATAGCATGGTAACAAAAGATAATTTTTTTTATTTTAATTCAAATTTAAAAA
>ML322481.1:72921-118669 GCA_005239505.1 Nicotiana paniculata | reverse complement strand
CCCTTTTGTCTGAAGAAAATATTCTTTTTTCTATTTCTTTTTCTTGTGTCTTTAAAAAATCCAAATTTTCTTCTAATTTTATAAAAAATTTCTTTTGTTTTTCTATTAATAAACGTATCTCTTCTAAAACTTGTCTATTATGTTTATTATCTTGTTGAAACCTTTCACTTAGATTTATTATTAAATCTACTAAAGTATTGTATTGCTTGTCTTCTGTACGTAGAATATGTTCTCCGTTACTGAAATTACACTTTATAATAGTCTCTAAGGTAATATATATCAGTTTATAGTGGCAACTTATAAATCTAGTAAAACTATGTTGTTTCATAAGATTGTGGCCCAAAATTCTTCTAGTCTTATCCTAAAGGTGCACTATATCTAAAAGTCCTTTTATAATATCCTATTCTTCTTTTTGCTTTCTAGTATAGTGCTTGCTACGACAGTTATTTCCCAATGAAGTCTATTTAGTATGTTATCTGCTTGATAGTATTCTTCGTATTGCTTTACAAATATTTTAAGTCTAATAAGCCAGCTATATTTTTTTTCGTTATTAAGTATCTTTTGTTGTTCTCTATGAATATTTTTAAAAGTAATACCTATATCTCTAGTGTACCGAGTTCTTCTCATATATTTACTATTTTTTTTTTGTTTTAATAATACTATCCAACTATATTCTAAGGCGGATATTATATCTATGAGTCTGGATAATCTTTCTCTATTGGTCTTATTGGTATGTAAATATCTATATATTTCATATAATAAGTCTAATTCTTTTCTTATTTCTACTAATGATTTATTCATTAATTATGATAATAGGCCTAGAATCTTCTTGCTCTGATACCCAGATAAAAGAAGTAAAGAAATCTAGTAATAATTACGAAATAGAAAACTCGATAAGTAAATTAGAAAAAATAGAAATAACGCCACAAAAAGAAAGAATAAGTAAAAAGCAGAAAAAATGGACTTTCTTTCAGCTAGATCGAGACCAAGCTGTTCAGAAAATAGACTAAGTAATAATGTATTATCAAGAATACTAAGCAGACGAAAAGAAGAAAATAATCAACAGTTAGATGAAATAATAGATGTAGATAGGAATATAGAAAATTTCCAACAAAATCAGCTAAGACTCTTAGACCCAAGAATCTTATACAAAACTAGATGGCTCAATAATACCGCTCAGTTATACAGACACTATAGAGAGGAACAAATATCAGCTATAGAAGACAATTTTACAACTTTAAGCCTAATTAATCCAGAATCAATGAAAGAAGTAAAAAGGTTTAAAAAGAATCTAATGCATATGAGAATAATAATTATAGGACTTAACGGATTAACTAGAAAGAATCTAGGAACAAAAGTCCTAGTAGTAGTATATGATGATAGATGGTCGGAATTAAAGAAATCTATAATAGGATTAACAGAGGTAGACATGACAAATAATGGAGGAATTTTTATATAAGCCCAGACTTTATGATGAATATGCTAGAATTCGGAAAAAATATAAAAATAGGAATACAGACTAAAGAATACGAAGAAATGACTAACGGAAATAATCTCTTAATGTGTATAGGATTTTTAGGAAAAATGAAAGATGATAGTAATACTAAATTCAGACTAAAAATAGATGATGTAGTAGAAGTAATGGGAAATAAAGGAATTAAACTAATAAAGCCAATAAAAATAGACCCTGAAGAGTACGCAGGATTAGAATGGAATCTAGAAAATTTTAATAAGAAGAAGGTTTTAAAACCAGGATCTCATCTAATATATACTAACTCGAAGGGAGAAACATCAATTAGATTTACAGATTATAATTATACACCCCAAAAAGGGATAAATGAAGAAAGTACAACAGAAAGTACTATAGATGAAGGAAACAACGAAATGATGAATATAGAAATTTTTACCAGAAGATGAGTTTGAAGTAGACATAGCAATAGAAAAAGCTAAAGAAATTTATAAAAATAATGAAAGAAAACTTTTTAAATGTAAAGGTTGTAAATCAAGAGACTTAAACTTAGAAGAAGGTAAAATACATTTTAAAAGATGCGAACTAAGAACAAATAATATTGGATATAGGAAAGAATATGATATTCAGTCAAAATTAGAACAAATGAACAGAATAATAAAAGACGTAGAAGACGAAATGATGACATAGAAATAGAATCTCTAATAAGTCAAAAAGAATTAATGGAGTCTACAAGTTCAACACCTTCCAAAAGACTCCTCAACAATCATTCATGGTAGACACTAGCACAGGTAATATACCTAGAAGACGAGTATATAGGGTCGGAGAGATTGCTCAAGAAAATGTAAAACCAATAGGTAAAAGAATGCCTATAGAAGAACCGATTAAACTACAAGAGGGAGGTAGTAAAGGTAAGATATTAAATATAGCTGCACACGATCCACAAATGTGGAATTCGGTAATAGATTTATGGAAAGGAATAGTGGTGGCAGACTATATTAAAAATTACTCAGAATCAGATGCAGAAACTATGTATAGATACTTAGAAACTTTTCTAGGAGAATCAGCTAAAGGAGTGTGGGAAGCATATAAAGTAGAGTTTCCCCAAGAATTTCGGAATTTAGTAGCACTAGGAGCAAATCCTTATAATTTTACTAATCAAATTCATATTTTACTCACTGGCGAAGACCCAAATAGTGGATTAATAACACTATAGAGAGATGCTTTAATAAAACTAGAACAATTAAGTATAAGTTGTTGGTTCCAAATTAAAAACTTTTTAAACGACTTTTTCTATTATTGTACTATTAGCGGAAACACTTTTGACCAAGATCTAGGTAAAAAGCTCTTTAATAAATTACCAGGAGCCTTAGGAAGAGAAATAGAAGAAAGATGGTACAAAAGAGGAGTAATACAAAACCCTAATGCAAAATGGGCAATAGAACATAGAATACAACATGTAATGACTATTTTACAAGAAAAATGTACAAACCTACAAATACAAAAACAGTTAAAACAGCATGAAATGGGTTTTTGTAAAGAAATAGTATACACAACACAGAATTACGATAAAGATATACAAAGATGTAAAAAATATCGAAAACCGCAATATAATAAGAATTATGGTAGAAGAAAATATTACCTTAGAAAGTCGTCAGCTTAAAAGCCATATTTAAATAGAGATAGACATGTTAGATAGAACAGATAAAAACTACAAAAACAAATTAGAGTGTTTTACTTGTGGAAGCATAGAACATTTAGCCAATACTTATCCAAAAAGAATGAACAATAAAACTAGAAATTCGCAGTTAACAGAAGACTTTCAAGAAACTCTAATAAATGTAGACGAATACATGTCAGATAATGAAAGTATATATTCTATAATAAGTTTGGAGGCAGAAGAAAGAGAAAAATCAGATTCCTCAGACTCAGAAGAAGAAGATCTTATAAATAATATAGGATTAGAACAATTAGATAATTTGCATATAGGAAATTTAATGAATATAATAGAAGAATGTAATCATGACTTTAAAAAAGGTGAAGGTTTAGATAGTAACCCTTGTTTTATTTGTAAATGGTATCCTAGTAAAGAAAAAAGGGCTAAATGCACGAGTTGTTACAAAGAAGGATGTATAATATGCATAGAAAAAGAACTAAACATAATAATAAATGACAAAAAAGAATTTAAAAAGGAGATGAATCTATAAGCAATGAAAAGATTTTAAAGTTAGAAAGAAAGGTAGAGGAACTAGAAAGAAGATTACAACAATTAGAAAAAGGAAAACAACATGAAAGTATGAAAGAAGGCTATTTAGAAGAACTAATGAGTGAAGAAGTATACGATACCTTTATATGTAATGAAGATAAAAGACTAAGTACTTAAAAAGTTTTAGTAAGACTTAAATAGAAGGATATGAAATAGAAACTTTAGCGTTGGTAGATTCAGGATGTACCAAGTGCATCATAAACAAGAAAATAGTACCACCATAATTAATAAAAACACTAGATAAGCCTGTCGCAACCATGCAAATGGACGTGACGCATAATATATATAAACATTATATTAACAAAGCACAAATTAGTTTTATAAATACTTGTTCAGAATTTTATAAACCAAGTTATAAAATGGATAAGATATGGGCTAGAGATTTAGATATTAATGTAGACTTTGTAATAGGATTAAGTTTTATGTTATACAATAATGAGAGTTGTTTAATAAGTAGAGATGGAGTAATCTTTTTTTAAAAACATAACCCATACGCCTGTATAGACAACTAGAATAAGGACAACTTTAAGGCAAAAAGGTATATAAGATATAAAACAAGATAAATGTTGTGAAGAATGCGAGACTAATAAAACTTGTTGTAAAAAATAACTAAATTTACTATTAGAAGAAGACGAATCCTTGGATAAAAACTATGATTTTATAGAAGTAGAAACAGAATTATACAATTTCCAAACAGGAATAAAAAGAATAGGAATAATAGAAAATCAAAAGGGCCTAGACAGTATAATTAGAATTCTAGATGAAATAGAAATAATAGGAGAAAAACCCTTAAAACATTGGGAAAATAATAAGATATTATGTAAGTTAGATATTATAAATCCAGATTATATAATAAAAACAGGCTCAATAGAAGCAACGAATCAAGATATAGAGGATTTCAAAATCCAAATTAAAGAACTATTAGAATTAGGAGTAATAAGAAGATCAACATCTAGACACAGATCAACAGCGTTTATGGTAAGAAACCATAGTGAAATAGTAAGAGGAAAGGCTAGAACGGTAATAAATTATAAAAGACTCAATGATAATACGAACACAGACGGATATAATTACCAGATAAAACTGAATTAATAAATAGAATACAAGGAAAAAGAATCTTTAGTAAATTTGACTGTAAATCAGGATACTGGCAGGTAAAAATGCATAAGGATAGTATAGAATGGACGGCATTCACTTGTCCAGAAGGGCATTTTGAATGGCTAGTAATGCCTTTTGGGCTCAAAACGGCACCGCCGATCTTCCAGAGAAAAATGGATAATATCTTTGGAGAATACAAAAGATTTGTACTTGTATACGTAGATGACATCCTAGTTTTTAGTAAAGATATAAAAGAACATTTAGGGCACTTACAGATAGTCTTTAGACTTTTTGTAGAAAATGGAATAATAATTAGCAAGAAAAAGATGGAATTATGTAAAAATTATATAAACTTTTTAGGAGTAACCCTAGGAGAGGGAAAAGTAAAGTTACAGCCGCATATAACTAAAAAGGTTTTAGAAATGCCATATAAACTAAATAATACAAAAGAGTTACAAAAATTCTTAGGAATTATAAATTATGCAAGACCATTTATAAAAGATTTAGGAAAATAGATGGACCCTTATATTCAAAGACAGGTATAAAAGGACAGTTTCAGTTCAATACAGAAGATATTAAGATTGTCCAAATAATAAAAGAAATGATAAAAGAAATCCCTGATCTAAATCTACCATTAGAGACAAATTATATTATAACAGAAACGGATGGTAGTTTAGCTGGATGGGGAGCTATATTAAAGGCTAGACCCAATAAATATAGTAATAAAAAAATAAGAGAAAATATGTGCATACCATAGTGGAAAGTATAAAGACAAAGGAAATATGAATAGTATAGATGCCGAGATATTAGCAGTAATATATGGATTAATAGGTTTAGACTATATATTCTCAATAAACCAGAAATATTAGTTAGAACAGATTGCGAAGCAATTGTAAAATTTCATAAAAAGACTAATAATAAAAGTAGCAGTAAAAGAAGATGGTTAAACTTCCTAGATACAATTTCTATATACAATATAGAATTTGAACATATAAAAGGAAAAGACAATAATCTAGCAGACCAACTAAGTAGGCTAACAAATAACCCTACTTTATTTTCTACAGCATGAGGCCAACAAAAATTTCAGACAAGGGCAAGGGTATCCATACAATCAGTACAGACTTATACAAACAAACAATATTGGGTAATGTACAATTTAGACCTCACAATTTTGTAAACAATACTTTAGAAAGAATGTATTTTGGAAAATATAATCTTATTGCATACCCTTCATCTAATCTGACTTTTAGACATTTGCCAGACCACTCTATAGACAGACAACAAAAGTGTTTGATAGACAACATATGGATTTCACATAACAAGTAAGACACAAAACATCTCATTGCATCTTTAAATGCTCTGGGACAGTATTTTACAGATAACAATAGAGACAAAAAGTTTAAATTTTATGTAGTTATACACGGAAAAACAAATAAAATTTTCCACACTTGGATTGAGGTAATAGACTCGATCAAAGATGTAGAAAAACCACTTTTTAAAGGATTCAATGATTTTACGGAAGCTTTAGACTATGCCAGAGGAATTTTAGGACCAAACTACTATATTTCACCATCCCTTAGACAGAACCCAGAAAAAATACCACAATGCAATATACAGAAAGATACAGACAAGATCATATTCTGCGACCACTGCCACTCCATGACTGGAGCCTTCAAAAGACTAAATCAAAAGAATGAAGGACTGGTCCAAGAAAATACAAATCTTGAAAAAAGAATGGAGATTATGAAGAAACAGCTAAGACAGACAGAGCACGAACTAGCTCAAGCCAAGGGTTTTCCATCCCAACAAAAAATGGATGAGATGGGTGTACATTCCCCTCTGAATGTTAAGAAATCTACTGTATCAGATAGAGATACAGCTTTCCGGTTTAAACGGTAGCCGGTAAGGACTCATCAAATCCGTTGACAGCTGTCACTTTGCTAAAAAGTGAAGATGAATGAACTTCATCACAAACTAAAAGAAAATTACCAAAGACGATAAGACAAAAAAAGAAGAAATCAATAGCAAAAAGGAGGGAAATACAAAAAATAATACATCAGACATTAGAAGATTATTTCAAAAGAAAGGAGAACGAAGACAAACATATTAACCCAGCTCCAGAAATAGGATCTAGAGACGGATCTAGAAATGAAGACTCTAATTCTGAAGACTCTAACTCTGAAGAAAATGATCAGAGGATAAATTATTTTCAAGACGCCCAAGACCAAGACGACGATGACTCAGGAATGAGTTTCGATTCCATAGCAATACACAATCTCAATACATAAAAAAAATACGTGTATATTCAAGTATGAATGTCAGTTCTAATAAAAGAGGAAGACGACGAAAGAAAAGAAAAGGAATCTGCTTTAATAAAGCAGCTACAGGAGAAAAGGACAATAATGCAAAGCCATCTTCAACGACTTCACGTGACGATGGGGCCCAAAGTGTACCCGGCTGAGTCATAAAGACGCTTTTGTAATTTGAAATCCGCATTTGAAGTCCGGATTTTTGCCTATAAAAGGAGAAGCTCACAAGCAAAGAAAAACGAGAAAGGAGAACACAAAAGCAAAAACCATTCTTCAAAACCTAACTCTCCAAAAAATCCTTATGTTTCTTTCCTTAGCCAAAATATCCTCTCCTCTAGTATAAAACTTCTTTCTTTGTAAATTTTTAAATATTGTGCAAGTAAGCTAAGTAGGAGCAAAGTTTTCGGGTTTTCCCAAAAGGGAAAACTCACCTCACTCCTTAACTATGTAAGTTCTATATGTTTTATATTCTCTGTAATATCTTCCCTTATATGTAAATTACAAGTTTTATGTTATGATTTTCTTTATATAAAATAAAAAAAAAATCTTTTTAAGTTCTTTTAACATGAATCTGTTATACCTAGTAAATGGTTATTCTCTTAATTTCTTAATAACTTCGATGGATTAACCTGTAAATTCCTAGGCATTGAAGGGGCTATTGTTAAAGTCCATTTGATAAGAGGACGTTTTAAATAGCCATGACCAGGGTGTGGTTAAAGAAGATAGTTGTTAAGAGTATAGATTAAGAGAAAGAAATGAATAGTAAAACAGAGTTCATAACTGGACAGAGTCCAGAATTAAAAAAAAAGGGAAGAAAAAACAGAGAATTAATTCATAGAATTTACATGATTAATTGAGTAAGAAGAGGTGAGTAAGTACCGAGTAGCACAGTAGAACTATAAGAAAATAACTTTCTTAAGCAACCCTCTATTCAAGCAATACTTTTTCAAAGAAAAATACATTTACATCGAAATATCATAACTTCTTTTATCTTGGATATATATATATATATATATATATATATTTGTATTTGACTAACATAGTCAAATATAGAATAAAATTACCATATACTATTGACATTTATTAGTTTGCCACTTGGCTTAACCACAAAGTCAATTATATATAGTAGCTGTATAGCTTTAATATATATAGAGATTATTGGCAACAAGAAAATTGCGCAGTGGTGCATGCTTAAATACATAATAAAGAAGAATTAACATAAATGTCGCATACCCAACCGTTTATATATATATATATATATATATATAATCACGTGTATGATCATGCATAATAGTGTATAATCTATGATATTGGCTTAAAAGAAACAAAAAAATTACAGAAATATGACACTTTTTGGGGTTCTTTATAACTTTTGACCTTGATTGACCCACAGGGCAAGCGACGAGTAACACTTGCTAAAGTTGAAGTTTTTCCCAAGGGGCAAGTGGGGACAAAAATTTAAGATCATCCACTTTAAGGGCTATTTGTATGCTTCACCCTACTATTTGTCCGGACGGCTATTTATGTAAAGATTAAATAAAACATGACTGGGCTATTTATTCAGGCCCAAACTTTCAGGTAAGGCAAAGTTATGATTTCATATGGCTTGGCTATCTTTACACAAATAGCCGGTCATATTTATTGTTTACTTTTTATAGCTATATACATAGATTATATATTCAATATACATAATTACGCATATATATAATACATAAAATATGCATATTTTATATATCCACAGGTTATTTTTAGTTTAAACAATTGAATGGACGGCTATTTAGGTTAATTCTTAATTTATTAATTATTAAAGCCCAAACTTAGGCCTTCCCGACTTGACCCATGCTCATCTCCAACACTCCCTTCTCCCGTGTTTGAGATAGCGGCTCATCTATTGAATTTGTACAAAGAAAAGAATAATTAATTAATTAGTTTTGAGCCGAGAGTCTTCCGGAAACAATTTCTCTATCCCCTCCAGGATAGGGGTAAGGTCTGCGTACATTCTACCCTCCCCAGACCCCACTAATAAGATTTTACTGGATTATTATTGTTGTTGTTAGCAGCTCATTTAAGTCCATTAAAAAACACAATAAAGAAAATATGTTAAAATTCATTAATCTGAATTCAAAACCTAGTCCTAATCCAAATTAAAAAGAAATTACTAATCCAAACCTCGTACTTTTGACGAATAGAAGAAACTTTTAAAATCGTCACACTAAAGCCAAGCCATTAGCCATATGAAACCATAACTTTGTAAATTATGGCAATAAATATTTTTATGCATTTGTAAAATTTGGAAAAGTATTAAAGGAGGGGGAAATTTAAGGAAGTATTTGGAGCAAAAGTAGTGCAACAATTTTTGCATCGACCGATCAACATATGGCTAGCATGAAAATATTTAACATATTAATAAATTGAAGAAATTCTAATAGGATATATGATGCTTAGAAAATTTAGCTGGATATGCGTTATCATCAGAGGAACAATTGCATGATTATAAAGACGTGTGAAACAAAAAATTCCCGAATTGTTAGTGTATATAATTAGGTATTAGGCTAATTATGAAATCACAACACTACATGTTGAGATAACTAATCATTAATTTTGGAGAAAATTATTAATCCATTATTGACGCTTGGATACTATTGGTAGATGTGCGTTATCATCAAAGGAGTAATTGCATGATTATAAAGACGTGGAACAAAAACAATAATGATTTAGTTAAGATAATTAGGTTTTAAGCTTACAATTTAAATAGCAACATTACATGTTAAGATTAACATGGACAAGGACAACTCAATATGATCAATAATATCAATTAATTTGGCCATAGAATTGATTTATATATTCAAAGTAGAATTGTTTTTCCCCAAGAAAGCAAACATGGACCGGATTTTTCTCAGTATATATCTTTCCTTGAATAACAACTTTTGATGGAACAAGAAAATTAGACTTGTCCTATGAAGAACAGAGATTTAATAATTGGAGCTATTAGGTCCTTGCATAACATGTCATGCTTAAGCTTATACTCAATTGTTCAATCAAATCAAACTAAGGTCTTGATATAACCAAAGTCTTCTGATGGCACTAATCATGTTTTCTAAATTGATCGTATTACCAAGATTTTTCGAATAGGATATGTAATACGTCCACAAGGACGACGTCACGCCAGACGTCAACTTAGCAGAAGGGGCACCTTCCCCTCCCCCCACTCAACATAGGGCCCACCGCTCATGCCCTTTTTGATTTGATTCGATAGGGGAACGAGGTCCTTACTTAAAATGATTATTGTGTTTAGCAAATTAATTGTTTCACGTTTAGCCTCTATAAAAATAATTTTTCATGCATAGGCAAATTAAAATCATTTTTGCATGGTTGTTATGATAGATGATATTCAGGCTGTAAATCAACTACCGAGTGTAATATTACACCGGTTCATTTCACGTGACTTCTTTTCTGATTCCTTACATAATTAATTTTTCTATTATTATTGACTATATTACAGTCTTCGTATTATATTGTTGTATTATTAATCCGTAACCACATGTTGACGAGCTGTTTAATTGGCTCAATTAGAATTAAACTTGTCAAGCTAGATTTGATTTAAATTTGAGCCCAATGCGATTAAAACTCAAATATTTGATTCAGTTTGATTCGTGAAGAAAACCTAATTCTCTACTTTGGTTTTGTGGCTTTTTTAAGATAATGTATAATCTCTCGTCATCTAAATGGTTATTCTGTTAAATTGTTTTTCAAACTTTATGGAGGTAATGTACATTCTATGACTTCTTTTCTTTTTGTATTTTTTATTAAGTGTTAGGCATGAGTTAGCACAAGAGTCAAAAAGGTAAATCGAATGAACTCATAAAACTAAAAGAAGGTGATGAGCCTATGTCAAGGGTTTTCTTGTTCCACATTTTGTATAATTCATGAATTTTCAAATAACTTGTATTGGGATTAGCAATACTTCATTTAGTTTCAGGTATTAAATCACCGTAAATTTGTATTAATTGCAACGGTTTATACCTTAAACCAAATATTGTATAATCAAAATGAGGAGGAGAAGAGGACGAACAGGGAGCATTATAAGTTGGCTAAAAAAGAGGTAAAGCTAGTAGTTACGGCGGCCAAGACTGCAACTTTTAATTGTTTGTATGAGGAACTCGAGGGTCGATGTGGGGATAAGAGGTTGATCAGGTTAGCCAAGACGCGAGAAAGGAAGGCACGAGACTTGGACCAAGTGAAGTGCATCAAGGAAGAAGGTAGAGTTTTGTTAGATGAGGGGCTTATCCGTCGGAGATGGCAGACCTGCTTCCACAGTCTCTTGAACGAGGAGGAAGACAAGAGCATTGTACTGGGTGATTTGGAACTCTCCGAGAGTCGTTGTGACTTTGGGTATTGGAGGCAGAGTAGAGTTGACAAAGTTGAGGGGGCTATGCGTAAGATAAGCAGGTGCAAAACGACTGGGCCGGACGAAATACCGGTGGAGTTTTGGAAGAGTGCAGGCAAGACAGGCTTGGAATGACTCACTAGGTTATTTAATGTCATTTTTAGAACAAAGAATATGCCTGAAGACTGGATGTGGAGCATGATGGTTCGTGTATACAAGAACAAGGGGCATATCCAATTGCAATAATTATCGGGGTATCAAGCTGCTTAGCCATACTATGAAAGTCTGGGAGAGAGTGGTAGAGCTAAGTGTGAGGAGGAGTGTGTCTATTTTCGAGAACCAGTTTGGGTTTATGCGGGGGCGTTCGACTACAGAAGCCATCCACCTTGTTAGGAGATTGATTAAGCAGTATAGGGAGAAAAAGAAGGATTTGCATATGGTGTTCATCGACTTAGAAAAGGCGTACGATAAAGTTTCGATGAGGGTTTTATGGAGATGTTTGGAGGCTAGAGGTGTACTTGTTTCCTACGTAGGTTGATTAAAGACATGTATAATGGAGTAAAGACACGCGTGAAGACAGTGGGTGGGACTCAGACCATTTTTTGGTTGTGATGGGTTGCATAAGGGGTCGGTACTCAACCCGTTTTTGGTTGCTTTGGTGATGGACGTACTGACGCGCCACACCCAAGGGGAGGTGCCATGGTTTGGGCTGTGCATAATTTGGTAAATACCGAATTACCGTACCGAAACTGAAAATTTTGGTATTTGATATTCGATATGGTATTTGATTTAAGTTTTAAAAAATATTGGTATTAGATATTGTATTTGGTATTTTAAAATGAAATACCGAAATACCAATACCCTACCAAAATATATATTATATTACAAAATACACATATTATTAATTATAACATAAATATAAAAATATAAAATTTTACTTTCCTTTATTCTCTAAGTTCATTAATTAACTCTAAGCAAGTAACAAGACATTTCTAATGATCAAATTTATTCTTTTATGTACAATTTTCTCTCTCTGGGCTGATGTTTGCTAGTTTTGGACAAAACTTTTGTCAACAAATATTTTTAGTTTTGTACTTTTGAGTATTTTAATTTACAATCTTACAATCTATGACTCCATGCACTAGTTAGTATTCGAACTGAATAAATCGAAGTTACCAAACCGAATAAACCGAAACCGAAAGGAGAAAAATCGAACCATGCTGAATTTAATTAGGTACGATATTGGTATTGCATTTTAAGAAACCGAGTACCGAAAATACCGAACAGAAATATCTAAATATTGTACCGTACGGACCGATGAACACCCCTAGCAATGGTGCATGCTATTTGCAGATGATATTGTATTGATTGACGAGACGCGAGACGGTGTGAATGCACAATTAGAGGTATGGAGGCAGGCCCTGAAATCTAAAGGTTTCAAGTTGAGCAGGACCAAGACAGAATATTTGGAGTGTAAGTTCAGTGGCGAGACTCAAGGAGGGTAAGGGGAGGTGAGGCTGGACTCGTAGGTCATCTCTAGGAGAGGGAGTGTTAAGTACCTGGGGTCTATTATTCAGTGGGATGGGGAGATTGCAAAAGATGTCACACATCGTATTGGGCCGAGATGGATGAAATAGAGACTCACTTCTGGTATTTTGTGTGACAAGAAGGTGTCACCAAAACTTAAGGATACGTTTTACAGAGTGGTGGTCAGAGTAACGATTTTGTATGGGGATGAGTGTTGGCCAGTCAAGATCGCTCATGTCCAGTAGATGAAGTTAACAGAGATGAGGATATTGAGATGGATGTGTGGGCACACCAGGATAAATAAGATCAGAAATGAGGTGGGTGTGGCCCTTATTAAGGACAAGATGCGGGAAACGCGGCTTAGGTGGTTTGGTCATGTGAGGAGAAGGAGCACAAATGCCCAGTGAGGAGGCATGAGAGGTTGACATTGGAGGGTATACGGAGAGGTAGAGGTAGGCCAAAGAAGATGTGGGATAAGTGATTAGGCAAGACATGGCGCAACTTCAGCTGACCGAGGACATGACCCTTGATAGGAAGATATGAAGGACGAGAATTAGGGTAGTAGAATAGCTAGTCTAGAGTGTTCATAACAGTAGTATTGGCACACAATCTCGCTTTCTATTGGTAGTAGATTTTTATGACTAACCCTTGTTTTCTTTCATTGTTGATCACCTTACTATCTTGTTATTTTTATTCTGCTTTTATATGGCTTTTTTGTACTGTCCCTTCTTATCTATATTTTCAATAATGTGGTGCTTATGCTTTTCTGAGTTGAGGGTCTATTGGAAACAACCTCTATATCCTCACAAGGTAGGGGTAAAGTCCGCATACACACTACCCTCCCCAGACCCTAGGATAATGCAGGTATGTTGTGTTGGGTTTTTAAGTTATTAATGCTTAAAATAGGGTGAATCGGAAATGGAGGGAAAAATGAATTATTTGAGTAATATTTGAGTTTCCCCCCTTGATTGTCCCATATGGGAAGAGGAAAAGGTTTTTGATGGATATATAAACAATTGCTCTTCTTCTAGCTCATAAAGAGTTGAGAAGAAGGCAAGCCTCGCGTCGTCGTCGCTCGCCCGCTCGGCTCGACTTCGGATTTGGTCAAATGATCGATCGATTGATTAATTTTTGGACCAAATTTATTTATTAATAGTAAATATTAACAGAAATATTATTAGATATTTATTTTAATAAGAAAATATTAATATTAAAATAAATATTAATATTAAATCCAATTCAGTTATCCAATTTTCAGTTTTCTATTTTTGTAACAGAAAATTAACTGCCCTCTTCAATTTTCCCTCTTTATTTTTGAGTAAATAGCCATTGATGTTATGGCATTTATGCTATGGCCGTTTTGCAAAAACAACCATTCTAAAGAGTTGCACCTTTTCAGATTTCAGCCCAACTTTGGCTATAAATACATGTCCATTCTCTGAGATTTTCCATACGAATTTCTGATTTCTCCTCCTTTCTTCTGCATATTTTTAACTTCAAAGAAAGCAACAGTAAGTGTGATTTGCTATCGAACTTTGAATTCGCTGAAACACTGGGGTTTGAAGTACCACTACACCAGTGTGTAATTCGTTCTATCCTGGGAGAAAATAATCCATAACCTTGGGTACTAGGAGGGGATTAAATTCCTTAAGGAAACACTGTGAATTCAGTGGGCTCGAATTGGTTTTTATTTCGTTTACATTTCTGTTTGAATATTATTTTATTATCTCCAGAATTATTTTACAAATACAGTTTATTAACAAGTTTAAGGAATTTATTATATTTTCTGTATTTGTGTTATACTCACTGTTTCTGTAGATTAAAATCTTTGTGGTTTTCTACTCTATTAGAGATTAAAATCTACGTGATTTTAACGGTTGTGTCATTCTGTTACAAAAATGACGAATGACGATGGAAATCAAGTTGTTCCGATGGTAACTGCCAATGCCTCAACGAGCCGAACAACACCGGCAGCATTGGCACCGGTGGAGAAACCCAGAAAATTTTCGGGATTGATTTCAAGTGCTGGCAGCAAAAGATGTTCTTCTACTTGGATATTCTAAGTCTCCAGAAGTTCATCAAGGAAGATGTTCCTGTGTTGTCCGATGAAACTCCAGAGAATGAACGCTTTCTCGTGATTGAAGCGTGGAAGCACTCTGATTTTCTGTGCAAGAATTATATTCTTAGCTGACTGGAGGACGCTTTGTATAACGTCTACAGTGGCATGGAGACATCAAAAGAACTGTTGATTGCGCTTGAAAAGAAATACAAAACTGAAGATGTCGGGTTGAAGAAGTTCGCTGCCGCAAAAGTTTTGGACTACAAAATGGTAGATAACAAGTCTGTTATTACCCAAGTCCAGGAATTACAAGTGATTATTCACGATCTCCTTGCTGAAGGTATAAGTAGAATTAATACTAATTTTGGTAGTATTAATTTTATTATGTTTACTAACAAAATTTTTATTGAAGGTCTTGTCATCAATGAAGCATTCCAAGTAGCAGCGATGATTGAGAAGTTGCCTCCGTTGTGGAAGGACTTCAAAAATTATTTGAAACACAAACGCAAGGAGATGTCCCTTGAAGATTTCATTGTTCGGTTGAGAATCGAAGAGGACAATAAAGTTGCTGACAAGAGAGGCCGTGGAAACTCAACAATAATGGGAGCAAATTTTGTTGAAGATAACAAAAAGAAGAAGGCTTCTGGACCGAAAAACAACCCAAGCAAGAAGCGGTTCAGTGAAAATTGCTATAACTGTGAAAAAATCGGACACAAATCTACGGAGTGTCGTGCTCCAAAAGAAAGACAAGAAGAAGGGTCAAGCAAACATGGTTGAAAAACATGATGATGTTGATGACTTGTGTGCCATGCTTTCCGAATGCAACTTGGTGGGCAATCCTAAAGAGTGGTGGATTGATTCTGGAGCCACTCGTCATGTTTGTGCTGTTAGAGAAGCTTTTGATACTTATTCTCTTGTTGGACCTGAAGAGACTCTTTCTATGGGAAATGCTGCAAAGGCCAAGATTGAAGGATGTGGGAAGATATTTCTCAAAATGACTTCTGGAAAAGTTGTGACTTTGAACAACGTCCTTCATGTTCCCGAGATTAGGAAGAATTTAGTCTCTGCTAGACTTCTTGTTAAGAATGGTTTTAAATGTGTATTTGTATCCGATAAGGTTGTAATAAGTAAGAACGAGATGTTTGTAGGAAAAAGTTACCTCACCGAGGGCCTTTTCAAGCTGAATGTAATGGTTGTTGAAAATAATAATAAAATTTCGGCTTCGTCTTACTTGAGTCAAATGAATTATGGCATATACATTTGGGTCATGTCAATTATAAAACCTTGTGAAAAATGATTAACTTGGAAGTATTGCCTATGTTTGAATGCAACAAATCAAAATGTCAAATATGTGTGGAATCTAAGTATGTTAAACATCCTTATAAGTCAGTTGAAAGGACTTCAAATCCTTTAGAATTAATTCACACAGATATTTGTAACATAAAGTTAATACCATCTCGCGATGGAAAGAAGTATTTCATAACTTTTATTGACGATAGTAATCGATATTGCTATGTTTACTTACTTAATAGTAAAGATGAAGCAATTTCAACCAATAAAAAAATGAAGTTGAAACACAACTTAACAAGAAAATAAAAATGATAAAAAGTGATAGAGATGGTGAATATGAATATCCTTTTGAAGAAACATGTTTAGAATATGAAATTATTCATCAAACAACGGCCCCTTACACGCCCCAATCCAATGGGATTGCGGAAAGAAAAAATAGTTCATTAAAGAAGATGATGAACGCATTTTTTATAAGTTCTGGTTTGCTACAGAACTTGTGGGGGAAAGCCGTTCTTACGGCTAACCGAATACTAAATCGAGTACCCCATAGCAAAACACAATCCATTCCATATGAAAAATGGAAAGGAAGGAAGCTTAACTTGAATTATTTTAAAGTGTGGGATGTTTGGAAAAAGTGAAAGTTCCTAAACCCAAAAGGGTAAAAATAGGACCAAAAATCGTTGCTTGTGTTTTCGTAGGATATGCTACCAATAGTAAAGCATATCGATTTCTGGTTCATAAATCAGAAAATCCCGACATTCATAATAATACAATTATAGAATCAGATAATGCTGAGTTCTTTGAAAATATATATCCGTATAAAAAGGAATGTGAGTCGATTGGTGAAGGATCTAAACGACCTCGGGAAGAAACAAAAGAAAGTACACTTAATCAGGAGGATCCAAGACGTAGTAAACGTCAAAGAACGTCTACTTCATTTGGACCAGATTTTGTGACTTTCTTATTGAAAAATGAGCCTCAAACATTTAAAGAAGCTATGTCTTTTTCGGAATCATTGTTTTGGAAAGAGGCAGTCAATAATGAAATAGAATCCATATTGAACAACCATACATGGGAATTTGTTGATCTTCCTCCTGGAAATAAACCGTTGGGTTCTAAATGGATCTTTAAGAGGAAAATGAAAGATGATGGAAATATAAGGCAAGACTCGTAGTCAAATGGTATAAACAACGAGAAGGTCTTGACTATTTCGATACATACTCTCCAGTTACAAGAATTACGTCTATACGAACGTTAGTAGCATTGATTGCAGTTTATGGTCTTGAAATTCATCAAATGGATGTTAAGACGGCCTTCTTAAATGGAGAGTTAGAGGAAGAAATCTACATGGAACAACCTGAAGGATTTGTGGTTCCATGTGAAGAAAAGAAGGTATGTAGACTTGTTAAGTCCCTTTACGGATTAAAACAAGCACCCAAACAATGGCATGCGAAATTTGACCAAACAATGTTGTCAAATGGTTTTAAAATAAATGAATGTGATAAATGTGTGTACATTAAAAATGTTCCAAATCACATAGTCATTGTTTGCTTATATGTGGATGATATGCTGATAATGAGTAATGACATTGCCAACATAAATGTGACTAAGCGTATGCTAACAGGAAAGTTTGATATGAAAAACTTGGGAGTTGCTGATTTAATACTGGGAATTAAGATCCATAAGACTTGTCAAGGTTTGGCGTTGTCACAATCACATTTTATTAGGACAGTACTTAAAAAATTCAAGCACTTGGGCTTTGAAGTTGCAACGACTCCAATTGACGTGAGTCTTGCATTAGCAAAGAACAAAAGCCAAAGCATATCACAATTGGATTATGCTTGTGTATTGGGATGCTTAATATACATCATGAATTGTACACGACCAGATATAACATGTGCTATAAGTAAATTGAGTCGATATGCGAGCAATCTCATTGTATGGCAATGAAACGAGTTTTGGGGTATTTAGTATATACCCAAGACTTTGCTTTGCACTACAGTAAATATCTTACGGTCATTGAGGGATACTGTGATGCAAATTGGATCACCGGATCAACTGATTCCAAGTCCACAAGTGGATATGTATTCACTATTGGTGGAGGAGCGGTATCTTGGAAGTCGTCACAAACTTGTATTGCCCGGTCTACAATGGAGGCTGAGTTCATAGCCTTAGATAAAGCCGGTGAAGAAGCTGAATGACTCTGGAATTTCTTGGAAGACATTCCATTTTGGCCAAAACCGTTGGCATCAATATGCATACATTGCGATAGTCAAGAGGCAATTGGAAGGGCTGGGACCATTATGTATAATGGTAAATCTCGTCATATACGACGGAGACATAAAATCGTTAGGCAATTACTCTCTAGAGGAATTATCACGATTGACTATGTAAAGTCAAGTGATAATGTGTCGGATCCACTTACAAAAGGCCTAACTAGAGATGTAGTTGAGAAATCATCAAGGGGAATGGGACTATGGCCGAGAACAAGTCATAGTGGCGGTAACTCTACCTAGAATACTGGAGATCCCAAGATATAGGTTCAAGGAGATCAAATAAAATCATTAATGACAGTTCAACATTATCAACTAAATTTTTGGTCAATTCTTGTGATGAGACAATGTTTAGTACCAAGGATAAAACATTAAGCTTTTTAATGATTTTCTAAATTTGATACGGAGTATATCAAATAGTATATCTACGGGATGACACGTTTAGGAATCACCTATGTAAGTGTGAAGTGTTAGCCGCTTCAAGAAGAATTTTGCAAGGCCACTTCTCTATGCACTTATGAGACCAGGCGGTATTCATGGCTGAAACGAACACAACAATGAGAACCAAAGACGGTTAAGGGTTGGTTGTGTGACTTATGGTTGTCTAGGTATACACCAAATTTCGACGGTTCAAAGATATCAAATCTACCGATTGATCGAGTATATCCGACAT
The DNA here is from genome assembly GCA_005239505.1 of Nicotiana paniculata. NCBI lineage: Eukaryota > Viridiplantae > Streptophyta > Magnoliopsida > Solanales > Solanaceae > Nicotiana > Nicotiana paniculata. The sequence goes on along the minus strand of ML322481.1, from coordinate 99,319 downwards.
AAGTTCACTACGGAAAGTTCAAAGGGAAACCTACTTATCCAGATGCAACTAATCGTTGCTTGCGAATCACACAACTTTTCATGCATACTTTCGTGATATAGCCATTCTCCATTCATGTGGGAGATTGTTGGGTTTTTAAGCTATTAATGCTTAAAATGGGGTGAATGGGAAATAGAGGGAAAAATAAAGTATTTGAGTAATATTTGAGTTTCCCTCCTTGATTGTCCCATATGGGAAGAGGAAAAGGTTTTTGATGGGTATATAAACAATTGTTATTCTTCTAGCTCATAAAGAGTTGAGAAGAAGGCAAGTCTCGCGCCGTCGTCGTCGTCGATCGCTCGCTCGACTTCGAATTCGGATTTGGTCAAATGATCGATCAATTGATTAATTTTTGGACCAAATTTATTTGTTAATAGTAAATATTAACAGAAATGTTATTAAATATTTATTTTAATAACAAAATATTAATATTAGAATAAATATTAATATTAAATCCAATTCAGTTATCCAATTTTCAGTTTTCTGTTTTTGTAACAGAAAATTAACTACCCTCTTCAATTTTTTCTCTTTATTGTTGAGTAAATAGCCATTGATGTTATGACTTTTATGCTATGACAACTTTGGCTATAAATACAAGTCCATTCTCTCAGATTTTTCATACGAATTTCTGATTTCTCCTCCTTTCTTCTGCATATTTTTAACTTCGAAGAAAACAACAGTAAGTGTGATTTGCTACCGAACTTTGTGTTCGCTGAAACACTGGGGTTTGGAGTGCCACTACACCAGTGTGTAATTCGTTTTATCATGGGAGGAAATAATCCATAACCTTGGGTACTAGGAGGGGATTAATTCCCTTAAGGAAACACTATGAATTCAGTGGGCTCGAATTGGTTTTTATTTCGTTTACATTTCTGTTTGAATATTATTTTATTATTTGCAGAATTATTGTACAAATACAGTTTACTAACACGTTGGTGTTGTATAAAGATTAAATTTCTATCCCTCAAACCAAACAACCGGTTATTGGTCGTTTGATTCACAAGAACGTTTTATGCGGTAAATAATACTGAAAGGACCATATTTATATGATGATTAATATTCTAGGAATTGTTATCCAGTAAATAACTATAGTATTATAAAGAGATTACCTAGTTCTTATTTCACATTTTATCTGATTTTTTTGTATGACCAACCAAATGCAAAACCTTCAAACCCAAAAGGTAGTGGGAGTATTATGTTATGTTGAGAATACTTCAGTCCCTCCAATCAAACAACAAAATAAAGGGAATTTAAAATAAAAGAAGAATTAACTTTACCCATGTTCTAATTCATCTTAACATGTTCAATTTCCATCAAGAAATGGAACAAATGAGAATATACTTAAATTAACAGACTGGCCATGGCTCTTTGCTCTTTGGTTGGTCATTTCTGATAATAATATTTCTATTAGTGAAAAAAATCTAGAATAATGCAACTTATAAATGAATGATTAAACCTAATAATGCCAGTTTAAAATGCATGAACCTCACCTGTCACATTGAGGAATAGGATTTTAAAGCTTTATTTCCAACTAAAAAAGAACAATTTCTGCAAGCCATAAAGATGATTACACTTGATTCTAAATTTCTAATATTAATTATAAGACAGCTAAATCCATGGACCAATGTAACCAATAGCCAACCAAATCCATATAGTCATGACTCAATACTGCCAGATCATTAAATGCTTTATAATTATTCCCATTATCTGTCTTTGAGCTGTTTAGAGAGTGCCTAATTACCAAGATTTATGATAATGATTGTGAATAGAATTTTGGTGATGTGTAAGAATGACTTCCACAAAAAAAAAAAAAAAAATTGATGAAAACACATGCATATAATTGCAATCCAAAAAGCATCAATGTTCTTGCACATGAAGCCTGGATTTCCATAATTTAAATGTTTTGAAACACATGATGGAAGCAAACAAGCTGTTGAATCAAATCCCCAGCTAAGGAAATGTTGTCCCCTTATTTTTTATAACTTCCAAACAATTGACCCCCATATGGAGCCCAAGAAAGTGAGAAAGAAAAAAAATTCAAGATTCTATCAAAGAAGATAGCCACTGTATATAAAAGGACAACTCGGTGCACTAAGCTCCCGCTATGTGCAGCGGGATCCGGGGAAGGGCCGGCCTACAAGGGTCTTTTGTATACACGCAGTCTTACCCTGCATTTCTGCAAGAGGCTGTTTCCACGGCTCGAACCTATAACCTACGATCACATGGCAGTAATTTTACCAGTTACGCCAAGGCTCCCCTTCATAGCCACTATATATATATATATATATATATATATATATATAGTCTGAAAAATATGCAAAGGGGCCTTTGCTGTCTAACCTCAACAGATAATAAGCCAAAAACAAGAATATAAGTGGGGAAGACTCTTTAGATTACTACCAAGAGGATGACAATTGACAAGAAATAACCAATCAGAGCAAAGTTCTCCCATTTCTTGGAAGGTCAGACTTATTCAACAGACAACCCAAATTTCCAATCATGATATAGTAGCAAGAGATGAACAAATGAAATGAGTAAAGTGTAAAAAAACAGATTACTCCAATAACTTTTTTGCCCATCAAAGGCCCCAGTCACAAAGGGGTACTGAACAAACTATAATCACATAGCTGACTCATTAGCTACTGTCAAAAGTCAAAAAGTTCTTCAGGAAGTTTACTGTGAGTTTCAGTTTTAACCCCCAAGGAAAACAAAAGACAAATGCCTGCTTTATGAGGTGAAAGATAAGGGCAGACAAAGGACAAAACAGAAGTACCAAAAAACTTGACTGGTTATAGGGGAAGTTGGATTTTACATTAAGCTATATTTTTAACCTCGAAGGGCAGCCTTGGCGTAAGTGGTAAAGTTGTTGTCATGTGACCAAGTCACAGGAGGTGTGCAAAAATACTGGGAAAGGTTGCGTACAATAGAATCTTGTGGTCCGGCCCTTTCTCGGACCCCACGTATAGCGGGAGCTTAGTGCCCCGGGCTGTCTTTTTTTATATTTTTTAACCTCATATAAGATACCAAAACACAGTTGGCTTCAATGCATATATCTCACATGAAAGGCTGATCTTGGTGGATGAAACAGACAAAGAATTTAAAGGTTCTTATAACCAAAGAGTACTGTAACAGGACCTCTTCTATCTAATCAAGAACATTGGAAATACACATTCTTACCTATTTCTGGAATGGGACACCCTCCTTGTATTTCCATTTCAGAAGCTACTTCTCTATTTATGAGGTAGACATTGAGAGTAAAGAGGATGGTATTTCAGGTGTGACAGATAAGTATTAATAAGTGAAAGAAAGAAGAGAATCTTACAATCCCAGTCTGTCTTGCTATTGTGCTGCTCCAGCTAAACATGCATTGAGGAATGAGTAAAGAAGGTTAGTCATTTTTATTTTTTCTTTGAATGCCTTTCATTTTCCAGTTAAGGTAATGGAGTATCCTAAACAACTTGGAGGTATAACAGAAGAATGCAGCAGTAATGAGTCCGGTTGGACAATGTATATCGGTTCACCTTATCGTGACTATAATCATGGTGAAGATGACGACGACGATGAAGGAACTCCGAGGACAGGATACAAGAATCTTGATTATATTGAAGAAGGTGGTGGCAGTGACGACTCCATGACTTCTGACGCTTCATCTGGTCCAAGTCAACAAGGAGTAATCACAAGCACAGAGCAACGTTACGGGAAGCATGAATTAAAGCATGCAGAAAAAGACAACAGGAAGTTCACAAGTAAGGAACAACATAGACAGGCAAAGAAGAAACTGATTGATAAGAATGTAAAAGCAGCAAAAGAAGATCCAGGCCATAAAGCAAAGAGTGGAAAAAGTTATGGTTATTTCAAATCAAACTGAGATATCACAATCACTGTAAATCCTTCTTATTTGATTCTTCACCGTCGGCCATTAGTCCATTTCTGATATCAGATTTTGGGTTGATATCTTGAAGGGAGTATTTCACTTTTTTATTTTAGTTCCGATGGTGAAAGAAGAAATCATGTAAAAGATAGAGCAAACCTACTTAGATCATGAACAACAAATGTAATGCATCACATATCCTATAATGTCAAGATTTAAGAGTGTCGCCGATGAGGTATATCTGCATATACTCTAATATCAATTTTCATCCCTTTCTTCTCAACCGATAAATTTCCTCAATCTAGGCAGCCTATGATGGCTATTGGAATTCCAATAAAAGAAGCAGGAAATTGTGGAGGTTCTTATGTTTTCAGTTTTTTCATTTTAATTTTTTAAAATTTTTTTTTTATTAAGAGTCTTTCTTTTATGAGTTCTTGTTTTCAGATACTTAAAGCTGGTTGTGCAGGAAGGGGAACCTTGGAGCAAGCAACGGTAAAGTTGTTTCCGTGTGACCTATAGGTCACGGGTTCGAGCCTCGGAAGCTGCCATTAATGTTTGCATTAGGGCAGACTGTCTACATCACACCCCTTGGGGTGCGGCCCTTCTCCGGACCTTGCTTGAACGTGGGATGCCTTGTGCGTCAGGCTGCCCTTTAAGCTGGTTGTCCAGCTGCTTCAACCTACTGGTAGGAGAACTTACCTTATAGGAAGAATTGCTACATAAATGTAGTAAGAAAAGCAAGTTATGTCTAAAAGAATCGAACGAAAGGGAAGGGATAAGGTAAATGAGAAGGAATGAGTTCAAGACCTAATTAGTCTGATCTCTCAAATTTTATCTGCTATTTTGGTGGTGGTTTCAGAGATCAGACTTGCTAATTACACATGAACTGCAAAACAAATCATGTTGCAAATCCAAAAACTACTCAACATAGTTACAGCAGTACTTAAACAACATGTGCTGTATTTAATAAAAGCACGATCCTCTGCAGTGTGTGAGCCGAGGGTCTATCGGAAACATCCTCTCTACCTTCAAGGTGGGGTAAGGTCCGGGTACACACTACCCTTCCGAGACCCCAGTTGTGGTATTACACTGCGTTTTTTGTTGTTTATGATCCTCTGCAGTGTCATACCTATTAAAACAATGGCATGCAGTTATACGCGGAAGCAAAACCTCACATTCAGGATTCTCGCAACAGAGTGAAAATGATATCTCGAATCGTTACTTTTAATGAGGCTATAAGCTAGAAGTAGCAAGATGATATAGCTAAAGCTTTTGATGGAACAACCGACCATGTGGAGAAGACATACAGAATTGACAATTCAAACATCTGTCACATAAGCTAGCAAACATCTTGAGTTCAGGCTAAATGCACAATGTACGAGTAGAGGTCCTCAGACGATGTTTAGAAAAGCCGCGTCTCATGTTGCGACAAGTTGAAGGTGTAAACACGAGTTGTCTATAACAAAAGTTAGCGAATTCACTCAAGCACAACCATTTTAAAGTGACCCACTTAGATATAAGAAACTTACAAAGAGACGATTTTCTAAAAATGCGATCTGTGTAGAGGGCAACGGAAATTGAAAGGAGAAATGTACAGGCTCCATGGATACTCTTGGATAAGGACATAGATAAAGATGCAGAGGCATGGACAATAAGTCTCGGTAAGGCCAGCTGCTTACTGAAATTTGCTCATGAGAAATTAAAGGCAGAATTTTCTGCATCTGCTCCTTGCCAAGTGACTCCAACTTGGGCTGAACAGACAAAAGTTGAAAGAGGTGCTTTCTTTCTTTCTTTCTTTTTTTGGGGGGAAAGAGGTTTAAAATTGATAAGTCTAATACTCCAATTAATTAGGGATGATTAGATATATGCTATGAACTATTGGCCTGATTAATTTTTTTCCCAGTCGATGTAATCTGATAAATATATAGGCAAGGTTCTTGCATCCAGCAAATGTGAAATATTAGTACCCAGAGCTAAAAAATTGGCACCATATAAGCAGAACAGATCCGATGTCTGATACTTACAGTAAATGTCCACTTACTACCAATCGATCAATCAACTACGCCTTAATCAAAGATTAGTTGGCGTTGGATGTGAATCCTCTATTATTTCGCTCTATTTGGGCCCATTTCATTCCAACACTAAACTACTTGTTTTTTAAAGATAAACCGGAGGTTCTCTAAATCTCACACTTATCCCAACCCCGATATACAAGTCTTCAACCAATATAAGAAGACTCCTGGAAAACACCGGACCAAGTGTGACCATTTACTACTGATCATTAGTTGAATTACGAGGTCCCTAGCTCCAAGTGGAATCCGGTGATGAAAATCTTCGTACATTTCCAAATATTATAGCTAATTAAAGACAATATGGTAACTTGCATGTAACTTCCCAAAAAGGAAAGGATCGCTAGCAGCATAGCTGCAAAAGATGGATATCCCCGAATATAAAGCAACTTATCAAAAGGTCAATTACCCATATACAAAATGATGTAAAAATATACTGGACCAGATCTTCTGTGATTCTGATTTAAAATCAGAGGTTAATCAAGATCCTCAAGTAAAGTAGCACAGATATTTCAAATGAATCAGATATGCAACACACCCGAACAATGTAGAATGAAGGAAGAAGATAAATGCATTAAATGGTTAAGGAAAATGAGAATGCAAGTCAAGATAGAGCAAAAGTACGGACAGAAAAAGATTTAAGAACTTTATCCAAAACAAGGGATAATACTTTCTTTGCTTGTATGAGAATTTTCAGTAACTTGGAAAACATAACACGAGAAAAAAGCCGCCAAGGACTAGAAATACAAATAGGCTCCACAACAAACATAGGAAAATTTCAACACCTGAGAGACCAGATGACAAGATGTGATACACAGGATCTCTCTTCCCAAATTCAGTGACAACATGAACTTTATTCAATTAGGTCAATGACAAGAATGTAACCAGAAGAAACTCAGATCTTCGACTGTTTGGCAATCTTGAACCACTCAGTATGAAATGCCCCTGGCATATCAGTCCTCTCGTATGTATGAGCACCAAAGTAATCCCTTTGAGCTTGGACCAAATTTGCGGGAAGCCTTTCCCTCCGGTATGAGTCGAAATAAGCAAGACTTGAAGACATACCAGGTGTGCTGATACCCGAGCCTATAGCAAGGCAGACCACTCTTCGCCAGGCAGACTGTCGTTCAACTACCTCCTTTGCAAATTCTTCATCCACAAGCAGGTTAGCGAGATCTGGATTTCTGTCATAAGCCTGCTTAATACGATCCAAAAATATAGCACGGATAATGCAACCACCTTTCCAAATCCTAGCAAGCTCCCCTAGTTTCAAGTCCCATCCCTTTTCAACACTCTTTGCCCTAATCAAATTCATTCCTTGGGCATAACTACATATTTTTGATGCATAGAGTGCTTTTCTCACATCGTCAATCAATTGCTTCTTATCCACAGACTGTTCAACAAGGATATCGCTAACCCCGCTAGACTTGAAAACTTTGGCTGCTTGCACCCTTTCATCCTTCAATCCACTAAGGAATCTTGAATCCAGTGATGACGCTATAGTAGGAGCAGCAACTGATAGTTCAGCAGCTTGCTGAACGGTCCATTTACCAGTACCTTTCATTCCAGTCTTGTCCAAAACCTTGTCTACCAAATATCCATCTGCTTTGTCATCCTTGATTCCAAATATATCAGCTGTGATTTCAATCAAGAAGCTCAGAAGCTCCCCTTTGTTCCATTCTGAGAAAACTTGTTGCAACTCATCGTTAGAGAGCTTCCCAACAGATTTTAGAACATCATAAGCCTCCGCAATCAATTGCATATCACCATATTCAATTCCATTGTGAACCATCTTAACAAAATTGCCAGAACCACCCTTACCAATGTATGTAACACAAGGTCCGCTATCAGGAACTTGAGCAGCGACCTTTAGTAAGATATCTTCTATGTACTTGTAGGCTTCAAAAGAGCCTCCAGGCATCAGTGACGGTCCATTTCGAGCCCCCTCTTCACCACCTGAAACTCCCATCCCAAGATAAAGAAGACCTAACTCAGCCATTTCTTTCTCTCTCCTCTCCGTGTTCTCATACCATTCGTTGCCACCATCAATGATACAGTCTCCTTTCTCCATATAAGAAGAAAGGGTTTTGATGGTTTGATCAACCGGTGCTCCAGCCTTGACAAGAATGATTATGACGCGAGGCTTTTGGATAGAGTTCACAAAGGACTCTGGGTCATGAAAGCCATAAAGAGGAAGATCTCCTTCTCTTTTAGCTCGTTCAACAGTTTCATCAACTTTTGAAGTGGTTCGATTGTAAACAGATATAGGGAATCCTTTCTCAGCAATATTGAGAGCAAGATTTTGGCCCATAACAGCAAGGCCAGCAAGACCAATTCTTGTCGGAGAAGCCATGTTGTCAACTGTCATCAAAATAAATCCTTAGGATTAAACTGAATGCATAAAAGGTACAAGCAAGTATAGCCTATAGCAACAACGAGAACAGATAATTACAACACATTTTGAGAGGACATTTCTGCTAGCATCGACTCTCATTATCACTTTTCATATGGGTTATTTCTTCTAGGATTAAGCCAATAGTACCAAAATCATGATTCCTACTATATTTCCCTCAGTCACAAGTTTAAACCACATGTTGACTTCAATTAGGTAAAAGTTGCTCAAGAAAGGCAACAATTTGACTATATGAAGTCTTGTAAAGACACACCACGAGTGAGAAAGGTCAGTGGTTAGGCATATAGAATCATCTACATTTTCTGTCATTCACAATTTTGTTGCTTATCAAACGAGTAACAGAATCAAGGAAATGGCAATTCAGATACCTTAAATTAAAAGGGTATAGAAACAAATTACAAAACCAATTCATGGAAGCAAATGTGAAACAGATCCGGATGCAGGAAGGAAGAATACAATCAGCTGACAGAGAAATACCAAAAAATTTACCAAAAGGTGACAAGTATTCTAACTAAGTGAGAAAATTAGAGAAAATGAATCAAAGAAAGGTAACCAGAAATGAGAAAACTAAAAAAAAAAAAAAAAAGGTTTTCAGTATTCTAACTAAGTGATCCAAGAATTCAGAACTGCAAGTAGTATAAAATCCTGCAGTAAGAAAAACTACTCAACCATAAGACAACCGAATGAAGCAATGAGAAAAACCCATATCAGAAATCAAGAATTAAAGCTAACATCTTTATTCAAATACTAAACTACCACAAAATAAAGAACAAAACTTTAACAGATTAAACCTGAATAAAAGCTACCTACTTTAATCAAATACTAAACTATCAGAAAACAAAGATCAAAACTTTAACAGATTAAACCTGAATTGAAGCTAACATCTTTAATGAGATACTAATCGGCCACAAAATCAAGATCAAAACTTTAACAGACTAAACCAAATTAAGAAGAGGTATATAAGTACCTCAACGAAGTCCGAAAGAATTACTAATAAGCAAAGAATTTTATTTCAAATAAATGAAGAAAATGGAAAACTTATAAGATCTATATATTCTGCGTATAAATAGTTAATGCATTAAGTAATATTGTGAACTCACCTAACCCAAGTGTGAACTTTTACGATTGGAGAGAAACAAACTTTAGGTGACGAGGTACGACTGCTCTACAAACACTCTGGTTTACGTATTGCAGTCAAAGTACGACTGCTCTTTATATATTTCTGAGTTTCCAACAATGCTGTCCTATGGCTATTTCACATTAAAAAAATATTGATATTCTATATTGGTTCGAATATTCTTGTTTTTTATTTTTCTGGGGTGTCTTTTTATTTCCTTTTAGATTTGATACATATATATTGAAAGTGCATAAATTAATTTACGATATAAAATTAATATGTAATAGCAGTAGATAAATTATTATTTTTATAAGATTATCAGTTAATTTTTCTCAGATATTTACCTTGACCTGATTGTGTACGTTTTTTTACATTGCCATTTTATAAAATTTATTCTCTTTATCTTTTGGCTATCTTTATTCTTTTTTTTATTCAGTAACACCTGTTGAGTGAAATATTTAATTTAGTAATCTTACATAAATGCCCCAAATAAGTTTTAACTTACCAACTTTTAGCCATTAATTATAGATTTACCAAAACTAGCTAAGCACGTACAAAAAAATAAAAACCCAAATAAATAAGGATTATTTCTCTCCAAGAACCACAATCAACATCTCCTTCTATTTTTTTAAAGCTTGATCAACAACACTAAATACAAGACGGAGGAAATTTCATGGATGAAGTAGCAAACAAGGTAATGAAATATATACAAGATTCCAAAAATCTAAGCAAAAAGGGACCCTTTTCAACGGGTATAGTTAAAATTAACTGAAAACATATAAATGAATCAATATACAAATTTCGAGGAAGATTGGAGGTGATTTAGACTGACTTGGTATCAAAGTTTATAGTTAAAATCGAGTTCACAAACTTCTTCTGCGAGACATATATCAAACATATATCACGCATGTATCTCACACATAGGTATACATGGATATACATATGATACACATTTGATACAAATATGATACATATGTGACACACAAACGATACACAATGTGATACACATATAATCTTTTACCATGTTCATCTTCTTCTGTGCATTTCCAATCAAAACTCTACCAAACCATCCAAAAACTGAAATTTAAATTCCTTAAGATGTATCTAATCTGTTCCAACAATACCCACTCAAAAAAAAAAAATGACCTCTATTTGACTAAAATAACTAATTGACTAATATTGATAATATTTTATGAATTGATTAATTTTTTGTACTACAAATATTATGAGTGATGGCTAGGTTATCTCATTGGTTCCGTAAAGTACTGTACTTATATAACTAACTTAAAGGCCTTTTCATATAACAAAAAATAATGTAAACATGATTGAAATGGTGGTTTAAGCAAGCCTGGCCAACGGCCAATGTAAGAGAATGAAATAAACTATTTTTTTTTTAATTCATATGATTTTAATTTTGAATAGGTTGGGAGTTGCATATTTAATTTCTAAATAATTCTATCAAAATTTTCTCCATTGGAGTCCTGAATTATACAGTAATAAGTCGCATATCAAGTAAGCATATGTCACTTGATCTAGAATATTCATTCACGTTGCAATATTTACCAACGTATAAATACTGTTAAATAAAACTGGTTTTTGTATTCTAGTTTTTAATTTTTAATTAATTTAGGAAAAGTTTTTGTTTGGTAAGAAAAATACACTCAAACGGTCAAGATCCTCCACAGACCCCAAGGTTAGGTGAACCAAATATTATTATTTTCTGCTTTCAAAAGAATAATACAAGATGACCAGGTTTAGATCTAGTGTATAACTTTGGATTCATCTGAATCTAATAAGTGTGGCTCGAATCTTATTTAATTTTTTAATAAATATATATAATAGATTTTGAACACAGTAAATTAAATAATTATAAAATAAAATAAAGTGAAAAAGACAAGGTTGCATGAGAACCACAGAGTTCAAAACCAAAAAAGCCTATCTACGTATACTCAATTACTAAACTCACACATAACTTAGCCATATACTTCATCTTCTTCGTTTCCTTCCAAAATTCATCATGTACAATGCTTCTCTATAACCCCATCTCAACCCACCTACCCCCTACCCCCCTCACCCTCAAACCCACCACCCATCACCGCCACCGAAACGTCACCGTTTCCTCTCAATACAAACCCATCCCCACCACCGTAAACATCTCAATCTCCGATGAATCTCTCAAATCAAAAGGATTCAATCTACACCGTTCGATCACAAACCTCAACCTCGACCATCTCAACTCGGTCTTCGTAGCTGTCGGATTCCCAAGACGCGACACGACAAAGATTCAGTTAGCTTTAGAGAACACAGATTCACTTATGTGGATCGAGTACGAGAAAACTAAACGACCGGTGGCGTTTGCTAGAGCGACAGGCGACGGCGTTTTTAATGCGATTATTTGGGATGTTGTTGTGGACCCCAATTTCCAAGGGATTGGTTTAGGTAAAGCTGTGATGGAAAGATTAGTCACCGAGCTGTTAGAAAAAGGGATTAGCAATATTGCTCTTTATTCGGAGCCCCGGGTTCTCGGGTTTTATAGGCCTTTGGGTTTTGTTGCTGATCCGGATGGGATCCGAGGTATGGTGTATTCTAGGAAAAAGAAAAAGAATAGGTGATGAAAAAGAGAGATAATACTTTTTTTTTGTTGTTGTAATTTATTTAAAGGAATTTTTCAAGTGATTAATTGTACATTTCTTTCCAGTCCACTACAATGAATAAAATTACTTAGAGCCAAGTTTCGACCGCAATTATTTATCGTTTCTAGCTGTCTTATTTTGTCTCTACAGATCCAGTTTCTAACTCCAAATGCACCTTCCAGTCACTAAAATGATCAGAAATAATACATGAACAATTTTTATATACAGGCGATTATGATTTTATTAAGAATCTTCTATTTTATAAAAAATGATCTTGGTAATAACTAATAAGTGATCAACCAAAGATTATTTATGTGAACACCAAATAATACATAGGCAATTTTTTACATATAGACGGTTTATGATTTCATCAAGATTTTCAGTTTTTTTTTTAAAAAAAGATCTTGGTAACCCATAGGGATGATTGAAGGGTACGGATGACCGTGATCGATTCCCCCCTCAATGCCTTCTGGGTTGAGCCTGTAAGGCTGTAACACAGGGCTAGCCTAGTGCTAATTACATCTCATTTGTGGTTTGCAGGCTATTACCCAGTGGAGGTTTACCTAGTAGAGGTTTACCCAATGCGCACAAAGTGCTTACCACAAAGTGCTCACCCGAAAGGCAGAGGTTGTGACAGAGATTGTAGCGGCTGCGGGTTTCCCCTCTTACAAAAAAACTAATAAGCGATCAACTAGAGATCACTTAGGCGACCATAAATAATACATGAACAAGTTTTAGATAATATATATGCTATCTATAGTTTCATTAGGATCTCTCCTTTTATAAATAGTAATCTTACTAATACGTAATTAACCGGAGATCACTTAGACGATCATATAATATATGGGCGATTTTTAAATAATATATTTGTGATCTATGATTACATCAGAATACTTCATAAGAAATTGTCCTGGTAATAACGAAAAAGCGATCAACTAGAGATCATTTAGACGATCAGAAAAAATACTTGAATGATTTTTAGATAACGCATAGGCTATCTATAAGAATCTATAGCCGTCCACCTAATTTCTTAAATTAAAAATAATCGTCGAATATATAATTGTCACAACCCAAATTCCCAACCTTAGGGATCGTGATGACGCCTAATACCACACTTGCTAGGCAAGCCAATGTTAGAGTTTGCTAAAGTATTTCCATTAATTAATCACTACAGGATAGAACAATTTTAAATTAAACTTGATCCAATGGATTTCAATAAATACTTCCGAATATAAAAAAAAAATAAAAAAAATTAAGCCGAGCCACGAACTAATTATATAAATAAATCTAGAACTACCCCAGAGTCTGGTGTCACAGTTCACGAACTACTAAAGAATACTACAAATAATGGGCTGAAAGAAATAGTGTAACTGTTCTAAATAATATAAAACAACATATGTAAAAATAGGAGAAGACTCTCGAAATCTGCAAACGCCGGCAGATGTACCTCATGTCTCCAAATGAATAGGTCGTCGTCCTGAAATCCCCTAATACTGACTAGTACCTGGATCTGCGCAAAATAACACAGAGTGTAGTATCGGTATAACCGATCCCATATACTGAGTAAGTGTCGAGCCTAACCTCGACGAAGTAGTGACGAGGCTAAGGCCGGACTTTAACAATATAGTCGATAACAATATTAAATAACAAAGCAGTATAGAAGTCTAAATAAATAAATAAATAAATGCTGCAACAAATTTTTATAAGTCAGTTGCCTTTTTCACATCTCAGCTATAACCAATCCTTAAATAAATTTTTAAATTTTCAAACTTTAGCTTTAAATAAAAAAAATAGTGCCAAAATATATAAAGAATAGTAAAATAAATATTTAAACTTTTCAAACTTTATTTCTTTTTGAAAATCAGAAAAAAATATGAATGTCCTCCCTTATCGCTCCTTGTTGCGGCGTGCAACCCGCTCCCACCTGTCCTCCCTTATTGCTCCTCCCTAAATGTATCACCCTTATTACTCCTGTTGCGGCGTGCAACCCGATCCCACCTGTCCACCCTTATCACTCCTTGCTGCGGCGTGCAACCCACTCCCACCAGACATATCATATCAATTTATTCATAAATTTCACAATTCAGGCCAAGCCTTTCACAATATTTTTGTCTCAATAATTATAAATAATAAACTGCATTTTCCTCATAACTTCATCAATATCCTCTCAACCATGAAACCAACAGGAACATAAGAATATCAATATTTATTTCGTAAAACAATGCCAAGCTCCTCAACCATTTTATATCACAGGGGAGTCAATTCAAACATCAATATTTTTCCAAAAATAGTCACAACAATATCTAACAACAAATGATCTGGCCAAATAGTCATGGAAACAATAACGAACATATAACAAGTAAAATCATAATCAAATAAGTAAGGAACGGGAAGGGGGATCATGTTCAATAGACAATTTGGGTGGTGCATAGGTACTCGTCACCTCACCTATACACCACACCCATGCTTTTCACATAACAAACAAGTGGGGAGTCCTATTCCCTCAAGTCAAAGTTAGACCAAACACTTACCTCAATTCCGCAGGCCACTCACTGCTCAATTATCGCTTTTCCTTTTGAATTCACCTCTAACTTGCTCGAATCTAATCACAATTAACTTAATATCATTAACTAATGCTAAAGGAACTTACTTTATTGAATAATATAATTTTTCCTAAGTTTTCTATAAAAAAAAGACCGCTTGGTCTAAACTCGGGGTTCGGACTAAATTACGTTTACCCATTCACCCACGAACCCAAATATGCTATTAGTTTTGAAATACGACCTTAATTTGATATAAAAATTATATTTTTACAAAACTCCCTAATTCTACCCAAATCCTAAATTTTTACCATGGAAATCCTTTGTTTTTGCTTTAAAAGTGATGCAAAATAGTAAGGAATTAAAAGAAAAAGGTTTGGAATTGATTACCTATGAATTGGGGATGAAGATTGTTGGAGAAAACTCGTTTTTAGGGCTGGAACCTCGAAAAATTGGAGAAGGAAAAGGTCTGCCCGTTTTTAATATATTTTCTGCCAGCTATTCTATCTAGTTTCTCATGTCAAACGATCCCTAAATTCGATTTTTATGTGTCCAGTGGATTCCTTGTGAAATTCTAATGAATTTAGGCTTTTGAATCACTCAATTTGACCTTATAATAAAGGAGATATGTAGGTATTAAGATTTGCAAATAGTGCAGGTTTTTAATACGCCGTAAGGGGCAAATTCGTAATTAACCTAAAAAATCTGGGCAACCTTGGTAAAATGGCCATAAATCCTCATACGATTTCCAAATTCTATGATTCTTTTTGCTACGGGTCCGTAATTATGATACAGATCTAATACTTCATTCAAACATAAATCGGAACTCATTTGTTCAATATGGTATCATTTATGTTTGAAGAAACGACGTCAAAGTATAAGAAAGAACGAGAGCACAACACACCCAAACCTATTTGAAACTCACCCGAGCCCTCGGGGCTCTAAATCAAACATGCACGAAAGTCTAAAAGCATAATACGTACTTGCTCCTTCGATCAAATCATGAAAATAACATGTAAAACAACGAATTAAACCTTAAAACTCATTATTTTCCTCAAGAACACTTATAATTTATAACTTTTCAACCGAATGTTCGAATCACGTCAAACAAACTCCGTATTTCACCAAATTTCACAGGCAAGGCCTGAATATCATAACAAATCTGTACCGGCCTCCAGAACTAAATTACGGGCCAGATACCAATGACTTCAAACATTAATTCTCTTCATTATTTCATAAATATTTCAGCAAAATAATTTCTTTCAAAAATTGATTTCTAAGGCTTGGGAGTACGGAATTCATTTTCGGGCATACGCCCGAGTCCCATATTTTACTGCGGACCTCTCGGGATCGTTCAAACACAGATCTGAGTCCGTTTACTCAAAATGTTGACTCAAGTCAACTAAAACCAATTTTTTTATTCTAAAAATTGTTATTATTTTTTTTATATTTTCACATAAAAACTTTCCGGTTTCATGCCCGTACTGCGCACGAAAATTGAGGAAGTTAACATTAATCTTTTTATGGCTAATAGAACGGAGTCTAAATTCATAAAATGACCCTCTTGGGTCATCACAATAATATATATATATATAATTCATGTATAATATGCATATAATGAACATATAATTTATAATATGGTCATGTTGGGTCGACTTCTGATGGCTATGGCATGATGCATGGAGGCTTTGGCTTTGGGGTTAGGAATGGAGGAGGTACTTCGTTGTTGGATTTTGCGGAGGCATTTGAGCTGGTGATTGCAAACTCTAATTTTATGAAGAGGGAGGAGCATTTAGTTACTTTTCAAAGCACGGTGGCAAGGACCCAGGTTGACTACATCCTCCTCAAGAAGTGTGATAGAGGGTTGTGTAAGGACTACAAGGTTATTACGACGGTCGCGACGCAGCATAGACTCTTGGTGATGGACGTCGGTATCGTGATTAAGAGAAGGAAGAGATCGGCGCGAGGACGACCGAGGATCAGATGGGGAGCCTTGACTAAGGATAAAGCTCAGGAATTGGAGAGGAGGTTATCTATAGTAGGAGCCTGGAGGAGTAGCAGGGACGTGAGTGCTATACGGGCGACGGCGGCATGCTGTATTAGGGAGGCGACAAAATAGGTGTTAGGGGTCTCGAAAGGATACACTGATAGGCACAAAGGTAATTGGTGGTGGAATGAAGTGGTCCAAGGTAAAGTGGAAGAGAAGAAGAGAGCGTACCTGATGTTAGTAGGGAGCACAAACGGGGAGGAGAAGAGAACGAACATAGAGAGGTATAAGGTAGCTAGGAGAGAGGCGAAGCTGGAGATCACGGAGGCTAAGACTGATGTGTTTGCTCGTCTGTACGAGGAACTGTGGGACAAAGGCGGGGATAAAAAGCTCTTCCGATTGGCCAAGGAAGAGAGAGGAAGGTTCGGGATCTGGATCAAGTGAGGTGCATCATAGATGAGGACGACAAAGTATTGATGGGAGATGCACAAATTAAGAGTAGATGGCAGATTTACTTTCATAGACTTATGAATGAAGATAGAGACAGGGATATAATGCTAGGTGTTTTGGGACATTACGAGAGTCACAGAAACTTTGGGTACTGTAGACGCATTAGGGTTGAGGAGGTCGTGGGGGCTATGCGTATGATGAGTAGGGGTAGAGCGACCGGACCAAACGAAATTCCGGTTGAATTTTGGAGGAGTGTGGGTAGAGCAGGTTTGGAGTGGCTGACTAGGTTGTTCAATATTATTTTCAGGACGAAAAGGATGTCGGATGAGTGGACGTGGGCACGACGGTACTATTGTACAAGAACAAAGGCGATATCCAAAATTGCAACAACTATATGGGTATCAAGTTACTAAGTCATACCATGAACGTTTGGGAGAGGATGGTGGGAAAGAGGGTGAGGAGAACTGTGTCTATATCTGATAACCAGTTCGGGTTCATGCCGGGTCATTTGACTACAGAGGCTATCCACCTTATTAGGAGGTTGGTGGAACATTACATGGATAGGAAGAATGATCTGCATATGGTGTTTATTGACCTGGAGAAAGCGTATGACAAGGTACCTATGCAGGTTCTTTGGAGATGCCTGGAGGCGAAAGGCGTGCCAATTGCTTACATTAGGGCGACTAAAGACATGTATGAGGGAGCTAAGACCCGGGTTAGAATGGTGGGAGGCGACTCGGAGCATTTTCCGGTTGGTATGCGGCTGCACCAAGGATCTGCGCTTAGCCCATTTTTATTTGCCCTGGTGATGGACACACTGACGCACCATATTCAAGGGGAGGTGCCATGGTGTATGTTATTCGCTGGCGACATAGTTTTGATTGATGAGACGCGAGGCGGCGTTAACGAGAGACTGGAGGTTTGGAGACAGGCCCTTAAGTCTAAAGGTTTCAAGTTTAGCTGAACTAAGACAGAATACCTAGAGTGCAAGTTCAGTCGAGTCGAGGGAAGTGGGCATGGACGTGATGCTTGAATCATAGGTCATCCCCAAGAGAAGCAGTTTCAAGTACCTTGGGTCGATTATACAGGGGGATGGGTAGATCGACGAAGATATTGCGCATCGTATAGGGTGGGGTGGATAAAGTGGAGGTTAGCATCTGGACTCCTATGTGACAAGAATGTGTCACTGAGGCTCAAAGGTAAGTTCTATGGAGCGGTGGTTAGACTAGTCATGTTGTATGGGGCGGAGTATTGGCCGGTTAAAAACTCACATATCCAGAGGATGAAAGTAGCAGAATTGAGGATGTTGAGGTGGATGTGCAGGCACACTAGGATGGATAAAATTAGGAATGAAGATATTTGGGAGAAGGTGGGCATGGTCCCGATGGATGACAAGATGCAGGAAGCTAGGCTCAGATGGTTCGGGCACGTGAGAAGGAGAAGTCCAAATGCCCCAGTAAGGAGATGTGAGCGGTTGGCTTTGACAAGTATAAGAAGAGGTAGATGGCGGCCCAAGAAGTATTGGGGAGAGGCGATCAGGTAGGACATGGCGAGACTTCAGATTTTCGAAGACATGACCGTTGATAGGAAAGTGTGGAGGTCTAGCATTAGGGTTGTAGGATAGGGGTAGCAGAGCTCTTTGCTGCGCCGCACCGGGTGAGAGGCTAGTCTGACAGGGTTGTGTCCTAGAGTGCTAGTGGTTATTGTTGTGTCCACACTTCTCTTTCACTTTTCATAGCACCGAGCCTTTCGTACCTGCTACTGTTATTATTTTTCATCTATTTTCCGGTACTTTTGATTCTGTTAGTATTTTTGTGCTTTCTGCTGTCGGTATTGATATATCTTTTTCGCCTGCTTGAGCCGATGGTCTATCGGAAACAACCTCTCTAACCCTTGAGATATGGGTAAGGTGTGCGTACGCCCTAACGTATCCTACCCAGACCTAACTTATAATATTTTATTGGGTTGTTGTTGTTGTTGTAGTAAATATACAATGAATGTGAACCTTCTATTTGTGGAACAATCCATTTCCAGCCACACCATAAAAGCTGAGGATAATTCTTGAAATTGATTAAAATTGAGCTCTCCCTTCTTTTAAAATTGATTAAAACGAATGAATTTGGCGGTGAGAGAGCATTCCGTCCCGGTAGTTCCAGCCTTCGCTTGGACGGCGAGGGAGAAGGAGTCCGAAGCAATACGACGTCGTAAAGCACTAAGAAGGTTTGATAATGAGTTAGAAAAGGGAAATTACAAGGCTGCTCACTCTCTTTTGAAGCAATTACAGCACAAGCCCCGTGGCCTACTTGGCTTCGGCTCTGTTAAACTGGTGGTGCCAAAAAGAATAGCAGCACAAGAACTACATATGGATAATTCAGCGTCTTTTGAACCTTTAGCTGACTCGATTCTGCGTTCAATTAAACATAGCATCGAGTTTGCTCTGTTAGATGATGAGGTCTTATTGACGGGAATAGAAGATGATATGGGGAGTGAAAGTTATGATTCTCCTTACGAAGATCATCAAATGTGCTTGCAAGTAAGACTTTTTAATAATATGATGGATTTCTCCCATGTTTTGCCCCACCACCCAGCATCGATTTGAGATTCGCCTAGGTGTCACATACACCCCTTAGCGACTCAGCGAGGACGCTTAGGTTTGCCCCACCAGCATCGATGTGAGATTCGCCTAGGGTGTCACATACACCCCCTTAGGGACTCAACGAGGACGCTGTAGTTTGCCCCCCTAGCATCGATGTGAGATTCGCTTAGGGTGTCACATACACACCTTAGGGACTCAGCGTGAGGTCCCACCACCCACGCGAAGTGGCTCTGATATCATATTTAACAACCTAGTCCACTGGTGTTATTCTCCACTTTGGGCCTAGGCCTGCACGGCTTTAAGTTGCGTCACTAGGTCTAAGGCTTATATACCCAACATCTCTTCCGTGTTTTGTCAGCGTGAGAGGTATGCCCTAGCACCGTTCAACGTTGCACGCGGAGAACGCTGATACCATATTTAACAGCTCATCCCACTAGTAATATTGTCCGTTTTGAGATTAGGATAACCTGTTTACTTATATACCTAGCATCTTTCCCGTGTGTCACATCCAATTCACTGGCATGCTGAGATGTGCCTCCTTAAGGCATAAGTGGCAGAGGCGGATCCAGGATATGAAGTTTATGGGTTCCTACCGTAATCTCAAATTAATATGCAATGATAACTGGATTCACAGTTAAATATGTAAAAATATTTAGTTGATTTCTTTATATAAATACAGGGTCTACACAAAAGTTATTGGGTTTTCGAAAACCTATATTCAATGCTCTAGGTTAATCACTGATAAGTGGTGCAACTTGCTTAATCGAAATAGATTTATTTGACATATTTGGGTATTGCCCACTGGCATACAAGTTTTAATTCTTCTATTAGTATTTACTTTAGTTTTTTTGCACACTTGAATATCAAATACATCAAGTCACAGTGTTGACAGTAAGTTATCTCAGAATCTTGTTCTTTCTACATTCAATTTTTGGTATTGTTTGTTATACAGATTTTAAATGATGGATCTCATATAATACTATACCTTCAGCTTAGGTGGTGCATTTTTTGCAGCATGAGGCTGGGCATTTTCTTGTTGGTTACTTGGTCGGCGTCTTACCAAGAAGTTATCAAGTACCTAATGTAGAAGATATTATACAGGACAAGATTGCTCAAGGAAATGTGCAGTTTCTTGGCTTTGAATTTCTCAAACAAGTTGACATTGATACTACTATATCTAGCAAAAAGTTTACCCCAGGCAAGGAAATCAGGGCCAACATCTCATCCCGGACTTTGAACAAGTTTTTGTGTGTGATACTGGGAGGGTTAGTAGCGGAGCACCTGGTATTCGGATACTCAGAATTACTTCACTCAGATGTTCAACAACTGGACAAAGTGCTAAGATGGTTGTGCTTCAATGAGAATGAAGCTGACTCTGCGGTTAGATGGGCTGTAATTACCACTTTGTCGTTATTAAGTCATCATCACGAGGCTCGATCAAGACTAGCAGAGGCCATGAACTCGAGAAGATCTATTGGATATTGTATTGATGCGATAGAGAGTGCTCTGTGAGGCCATGAGGGTTAGTCAGCAACCTAAACAAGCCAACCACCTATATTGCGTGGACTCTCCAAAATGCCCTCGAGAATATCCATGGCTATTGTATTGATGCGATAGACAGTGCTCTGTGAGGCCATGAGGATTAGTCAGCAACCTAAACAAGCCATCTATGTTGCTCGGACTTTCCAAAGATATTTTTAGGTGCGTGTCGGATCCTTCAAAAGTAATATATTTTTGGAGGATCCGACACTGGTGCGACAACATTTCGAAGAGTCTCGTAACATAGCAAGCCACTGCATATCATTTTTAAGAGAAGGAAAAGTGAGGTCCAATGGTCTAGAACAGAAGACCAGCTTATTGAGCGTTTGGAGTTCTTCTTGGTCAAGAGTTGTATAAAATAAAAGGAGAAGATCCTCCTGTTTCAAGTTTGAAATGGTTTTCCTTTGTGTTAAGCTGAATTCGAGAAATTCGTTGTGTTCCTTATTTTTTTCCATCAATCTCAGACCTTTGGACTTCAATTTAAAAAAATAAAATAGGCTATCTATAATTTGACCGTGATCTCCCACTTTATAGAAATGATTCTGGCAATAACTAATAAGCGATCAACCGGAGATCACTTAGGTGATCATAAATAATATATGTGCAATTTTTAGATAATTCATAGGCGATCTATAATTTCACCCGAATCTCTCACTTTATAAGGAAATGATCCTATAATAACTAATAAGTAATCAAAGGAAACTCACTTAAGCGATCATGAATAATATGTGGGCGGTTTTTGAATGACATATGCAATCTATGATTTCACCAGGATCTCCCACTTTATAAAATAACGATCCTCATAATAACTAATAAGCAATCAATTGGAGATCACTTATGCGACCATAAATAATACATGGAGATTTTTAGATAAGACATAAGTGATAAGTGATTCATCAGGATCACCTACTTTATAAAAAATGATCCATATAATAACTTATAAGCAATCAATTGCAGATCACTTAGGTGAATTATAAAAAAAATATGACGATCTTTAGATAAAACATACGCGACATGTGATGTCACGAGGATCTTCCAATTTAAAAAACGATCCTAAAAATAAATAATAATCGATCAACCAGAGATCATTTAGGCGATCAGAAATAATACATGATCGATTTTCAGATAACACATGGGTGATCTATGATTTAACCAAAATCTCCCACTTTATAAAAAAACCGATCGTGGTAATAAGTAATAAGCTATCAATAGGAGAATATTTAGGCGATCATAAATAATAAGTAGGTACTTATCTGAATATACATAGGCATTTTATCATGATTATATCCTCCCTGCACTTGTTAGGGCAAGAGAAAATATGACAAGGGTACACCAATTTACTTCAGAAATATTGCCAAAATTCATAGTTATGCCAGCCTGTACACAATTACATACAAATGCCTTTCACCTTGTTTATGTTTGGGAATAAATTACTTTAGAACATAATCTTTTCCAAATACTCTACATACTTTTGCATATGAAAATTCAACAAGAAATATATACTACATTTTTGCATTTCAAAGTTCAACAGGAGAACAAATCTTGGTGATGTTACACTGAATTAGTTTTAGTAAAACAAACATGTGTTTCTAGTGACCTGAGCAGAACAACATATGTGAAAAAAAAATAATACTATATCCAGCTATGAAACTGATTCCTTGTACACAATCCACATTCATTGTCATGAATAGTTCTTCCGTCTTCTTTCAGAAATTTGGTTGGCATACATATTAGATACTTACAAATATTTCCTCAAAATGCATTTCCCTTTCATGCAATGAGCTTAAGCAAGGCAGCTAACATGTACAACTGCTACTCGAGCATAATCTTGTAACCGCGATTTGACCATTTGATATTCCAGAAGGAATGTGTCACTTGATGAAAAAACCTTCATTCTATTATCTTCAAAGCTTAGGTCTGCACTAGCGACCACTTGCTAATGGTGGAACCACCTTGGTCCAAAGGGTGCCCCTTACGCTGGAAAATTGCACTGTGTAGCTAGGTTATTTTTTTTTGTGTATGTACTATATTGTTTAATTCCCTTGTCTTCTTTGTGTGCTATTCTTTATATTTTGACTTCCCTTAGTGAAAGTTCTGGCTCCACCACCTGTGAGATCAGTGAGCCTTGAACCTGCAAATCATTTATGTAATAAAAACATCGGATTTGGGAGTTATATTATTCAAATCAGACCACACAGAGATGGAAAGAGGCTTTTAGACAATTTGCATATTTATTTTTGTTGGTAGGAGTACCTGAAGTTGGCGTTGGTGGTCTTCTCATCTGTCTGGATACTGGTTCGGGGATGTCAATAACAACAGCATCAGATATTAGGAAGGTCTTAGCAACTGCTGCTGCATGCTCTAGGCAACATCTAACAACCTGTTTCATACATTAGTTAGTTAAGACTTAAGATGTTAAAGACATCTACAGTGCACTAACAGTACAAAGCTTGTTTACCATCTAGTAAAAACTGATCAATACGGAGTTCCGGACTATGTTTTGGTAACAGTGTTGTGTTTTAGAATAAGTTATATAACTGGACTATAGGTTCGAGCCAACGAAACAGACTCGTGCAGAAATGCAGGGTAAGGATGCGTACCAAAGACCCTTGTGGTCTGGCCCTTCCCGGGGACCCCGCGCATAGCGGGAGCTTAGTGCACCGGGCTGCTTTTTTTTTTGTTTTGTTTTGGACCAAGAAGTCAAGAAGCAATTTTGGGACGATTTGGATGAGATGGTGCGTAGTATCCCACACACAGAGAAGTTGTTCATTGGCGGAGATTTCAATGGTCATATTGGGTCTAGTTCTAGGGGTAATGATGATGTGCATGTCGGGTACGGTTTTGGGGATAGGAATGAGGGAGGTAATTCACTGTTAGAGTTTGTTAGAGCTTTTGATTTGGTTATAGCTAACTCGAGTTTCCTGAAGAGGGAAGAGCATCTGGTCACTTTCCGAAATTCAATGGGCAAGACTCAGATTGATTACCTTCTCTGCAGAAAATGCGATAAAGGTTTGTGCACTGACTGCACGGTCATCCCGAGTGAGCACCTCACGACTCTGCATAGGCTCTTAGTTATGGACCTGGAGATCAAGAGGAGTAGGAGGAAGAGCGCGGGGTGTAGGCAACCTAAGATCAAGTGGAGTAACTTGACCAGGGACAAATCTCAGGAGTTAGGGGAGAAGTTGTTGGCTATGAGGGCCTGGATGAGTATGGGGGACGCATCTAGTATGTGGTCCGTGACTGCGGATTGCATTAGGGTAGCTGCAAGAGAGGTCTTAGGGGTCACGAAGGGTTCCCCTGGGGTCATAAAGGAGACTGGTGGTAGAATGGAGAGGTCCAAGGTAAAGAGGAAGCTAAGAAAGCTGCTTATGTCAAGCTAGTAGAGAGTACAAACGAGGAGGAAAAAAGGACTTATCAGGAGTGTTACATAAAGGCAAAGAAAGAGGCAAAGTTAGCAGTCACGAAGGCTAAAAACGCAGCATTTGCTCGTTTGTACGAGGAACTCGAGGGCAAAGATGGGGACAAGAGGTTGTACCGGTTGGCCAAGGTGAGGGAGAGGAAAGCCCGTGACTTAGACCAAGTCAAATGCATCAAGGACGAGGATGGTAAAGTGCTGATTGACGAGACACTCATTAGGAGAAGATGGCAGACATACTTCCATAAACTGTTGAATGAGGAGGGGGATAGACGCATTGTGCTGGGTGAGTTGGAGCACTCCGAGAGTCGGCGGGATTTTGGGTACTGTAGGCGGATTACGGTAGAGGAAGTGGCAGGGGCTATGCGTAAGATGTGCAGGGTAGAGCAACGGGGCCAGACGAAATCCCGGTAGAATTCTGGAAGAGCACGGGGCGGGCATNCCGAAGAATGGAGGTGGAGTACGATGGTTCCGCTTTACAAGAACAAGGGTGATATCCAAAATTGCAACAATTATAGGGGTATCAAGTTATTGAGTCACACTATGAAGGTTTGGGAGAGAGTGGTGGAGGCCAGGGTGAGGAGGTGCGTATCTATTTTCGATAATCAGTTTGGATTTATGCCGGGGCGTTCGACTACGAAAGCGATTCATCTGGTAAGGAGATTAGTGGAGCAGTAAAGGGAAAGGAAGAAGGATTTGCATCTTGAGAAGGCATACGATAAAGTTTCGAGGGAGGTCCTGGGAGGTGTTTGGAGGTTAGCGGCATTCCGGTAGCGTACATTAGGGTGATTAAGGATATGTATGATGATGCTAAGACTCGGGTGAGGACTGTGAGTGGTGACTCAGACCATTTTCCGGTGGTGATGGGGTTGCACCAGGGATCGACTCTTAGCCCATTTTTGTTTGCCTTGGCGATGGATGTACTAGCGCGTCACATCCAAGGGGAGATGCCTTGGTGCATGCTATTTGCCGATGATATCATGTTGATTGACGAGACGCGTAGCGGAGTTAACGCGAGGTTGGAGGTTTGGGGACAAACCTTGGAGTCTAACGGTTTCAAACTGAGTAGAACCAATACAGAATACTTAGAGTGTAAGTTCAGTGACGGGACCCATGATGCAGAGTTCGAGGTTAAGCTTGATGCTCAAGTTATCCCCAAGGTAGCGAGTTTTAAGTATCGGGTCTATTATCCAGGGTAATGGGGAGATTGACGATGATGTCACGCATCGCATCGGAGAGGGATGGGTGAAGTGGAGGCTCGCTTCCGGTGTTTTGTGTAATAGGAATGTGCCGCTAAGACTTAAGGGTAAGTTTTATCGAGTGGTGATTCGACCGACTATGCTGTATGGGACTGAGTGTTGGCCAGTCAAGACTCCCACGTGCAGAAGATGAGAGTAGCAGAGATGAGGATGTTGAAATGGATGTGTGGGTGTACCAGGAAAGATAAGATTAAGAATGAAGTTATCCGGGACAGAGTGGGAGTAGCCTCCGTGGAGGACAAANAGATGGTTCTGACATGTTAAGAGAAGAAGCATTGATGCTCCTGTTAGGAGGTGTGAGAGGTTGGCCATGGAGAGTTTGAGAAGAGGTCGAGGGAGGCCTAAGAAGTACTGGGGAGAGGTGATTAGGCACGACATGGCGCTGATTCAGCTCACTGAGGACATGACACTTGATAGGAGGGTGTGGAGGTCGAGGATTAAGGTAGAAGGTTAGTAGGTAGTTTATAGTG